>JAOVVH010000015.1:5286382-5299675 GCA_028566435.1 Scorpiodoras heckelii
CACACACACACACACACACACACACACACACACACACACACAGTAGAGACTTGGAGTTGGTTTTAAGAACTCTCTTGGGCCAGCTATGAATGTGGGGCTATAAGTTTGACTGGTAAAGGGCATGTGTTTTTGTGTGTGTGTGTGTGTGTGTGTGTGTGCGTGTGTGCATACTGAACTGGACTCACAGCTCAGTGACAGCGACAGAGTTGAGCAATGGGTTGAGGGCCTTGCTCAGGGGCCCAACAGCGGCAGCCCCAACCTTCTGGAGTGCAATCCGGAGTCCTAACCCACTGGGCTACCACTGTCCCTTTCTCTAAGCATAGTACTAAAGTAAATAAAAAGATGTGTTGCTATTTATTTTATGGAAGGAGTCTCCAGTGTAACTGCTTTTGAAAGATCAGTAAGTTTACTGCCATGGGAAAGTCACTTCCTGGTTTCTCTGTAACATGACAATGGACTGGTGAGGGAATGAGTTATGACTGCTATTGCGTAAATGATAAAAGGAACGAACTGCTGTGGAAGTTATACAACAATAAATGTAACTATAAATAGATAGAAAGCATCACACCACCTGATCATTGAGTATTCATGTAGTAATATAGTAATAAGTGTAGTTTAAGCTACGTCCATACTAATACATTTTAGTTTTAATAAGGCATCAGTTTTGCTATGTTTATGCCTGCTGTCCACACTACTCCAGACTTTTCTAGTATCTTTTACGGAGGCCTTTAGAAATGCTGCTGACCCCATTTTAGATTTTAAAACTCCGAGGTTGTGTTGTAATCTGGATGGGCAGAAATGAAACCGATGACGCAGACCCCCTTCCTGATTAGGTCTTATTAGTCACGACGTCCCTTCCGTGATTCATCGTGTTCTTATCATATGGTCCTTTTCTGGAAGAAAACCAGTGGCATAGCGTCGACTATCAGCCTTGAACGCAATACGGATAATGAATTGCAAGCGTTGCTGATCTTGTTGTCTTTGCTAGCATCTGTTTTGCAGTAAAAGTCTGCCTTTTAGAAATGAAATAACTGCCTACATGCGCAGACGGCAAGCTAGTGTTTGAGCGATTTGTGACAATTCCCGTGTCAATGTCATGTCACGTGCATTTTCAAGCTTGTTATTATGGATGAAGGAGACGAGGAATGTTTTTGTTTTAAAACGTATTAGTGTGGACATAGCCTTGGGAAATAGTGGTATGTAAATTTGCCTGGGAAAATAGCCGACGGATGTGAGCAAAAAATACATTTCTGTGAGCAGTTAGGCTGGATTCCTACATACGTGTTGTGTTCATGCTTGACGGTGCACATGCCTGATGCTTGGGGAGTCTTTGTCAACAACCAATCATAATGCTATTATTTACTGCTGTTCAACTTTACTACCAGGCTGGCTTTGTGTGTACTTTTTGACCTGGGAAAATTTCCCAGTTGGAAAATTTACCTGGAATGCCCCTTAAGTCGGATTTCTGACTCTGAAAGTCAGGGAAACTTCAGCAACCCCAAATTCAAAATCCAAGATTGCTGATCCATGCATCAACGGTAGTGAAAGCTGTATTAATATACAGTTTCTTAGCCCTCCTGTCTTATTTGCGTCTCATTAAATCAGCCATACACCGCTCCTGTCCAGTGTCTGGCTGTGGATATGTTGCTACGGCGTTTATAAAGCATTGTTATCAACTGGTTTTGCTAACAATGGCTAACCATGGCTGGCCTGGCTAGAACTGGTATTCAGACTTGTTTTACTGGAACACGGTCAACCTGTGTGTGATGTCATTCCCATTTCCAACTTTCGACTTGCAAGGTAAGTGGAACACAGCATTAGCATTCTGACATGCTAGTTGAAAAAAATCGATTGAAAAATCTAGTTGAAGAAAAATCGACTCAGAAAAGAACAAACACATTGCATTTATTTACAGAAGACACCTGGCTATGGAGTCTGTCCAACATCTTGGTATATTTTTCTCTGTTGGAATATTTGCATAAATCCAATTGGATTGGTTAGTGCCTGCACTGGGATATGTGCATAAATGTGATTTGATTGGCTGGCATCTGCGCTGCCGTATAAATTTGAAGTTTCTACAACGTACACTGCAAGCAGCACAAGCAAAGTGAAGCAACGGACCCACAATTCAGTTCAGCAACACATTACAAAAGCCCATTCAAAGTGGGAAGTGTCTGTGTTGAAACTTCAAAATGCTTCACGGTGAGTTCTTGGTAAAATTTGACCTATGAATTTGTAAACGGCAGCCAACAGAAAACAAGAGGCTGGCTGTGGGGTTTTCTTTCTGTGCAGTGCAAAAACAAGAAACTGCTATTTGTTATGTAGCACTCACATGCACTAGAGTTTATTGTAGGTTTATAGGATTAGGGGAGTTTATTGTAATTTAGAAAGACTTGGGTAAATATATTGTACAACACTGTACTGCGATTTATCAGCATTTGTGCTAATTTAGATCTACTTTATTGTACTTTAACATTGTTAGCTCTAGTGTAAAGATACTTTCCTGCCATGCAGGAACCTTACTATTAAGGTAGGAGTTTATCACAAAGCAAAGCCAACAGCAAGACCTCTGCTACCTTCAGAGACCCTGTTTCCCAACATGTTTACCCTGTCCTGTCTGACTGCCCATTGTCTGTTAATGAGAGCGGAGAGTCACCTGGTGAGGAGGAGCACAGCAACGTTGCTCCCCCAGAGTGGCGTCTTTTTGTGTGGGGTTCGAACTCTAACCCTGGCCCCCTTCCTGCTCCACCGCCTTCCGCTAAAAGACTCAGTCATTAGCATTGGTGGAGACGTGAGGCCCTTCGTGGGACTTGGGCCATTTCAGTGTCACAGCACCAGTTTTTTGTTTTGGCACCCCGTCAAAAGAGCTCACCTAATTAAGCATGAGGTTTCAGGGGAGCTGAAGAAAAAGGCTTCCATTAATGGCTCTCTCAGAATTTACTTAATGAGTTTAGATGCCTATTGTGCAGCCACTGTTGGTAGAAGACAACAATGATGGAGTGAAAAAACGGGGAAACAGAAAACGAGAGTGGTGAGGGATGGCATGCCGGCATGACTGAGGGCTGGATGAGAAAAAAGGTGATAAACAACTCAAAGCAGGCCATTACTGAGGGACAAAGGGACAGGCAGAGCCCGGGAATGAGAACGAGAGAACCTTTGTGCCTCCGGGTCATTTCTTTTATTCTATTCTCCATCTCACCTTGATCAAACCACTTCTTTCACATCATTTCTTTCACCAAACTCTGCCGGCCTTGTTTTGGGGCCTCAGCTGCTTTTTTTTCTACCGTCCCTCCCTGCCTGCTTTCGTTTGTGTCTCAAGGCTTTGGATGCCTTTCTTCTAGGCTGCGAACGTGGTGGAACAAGCTTGTTAGCTCGCATGGATATTTTGACTGGAGATAGACTTTGGCCACTTGCCTACAGAATCAGAGGCAGAGTCCAACCTGGTGTACTGTAATTGTCCCAGCTAGAGTCCCGAGAGACTGCAGACGTCTGATACATATCAAACGCTTCTCTCATCTCACTCCTTTTCATTCCCTCTTCTTCTGTTTCTTTTTTCCCAGGAAAAGAAACTTGTAAATTAATTTCAGTGTCAAAACAAGTCTCTCTCTCGCTCTTTCTCCATCGCTTTCTCGGTATCTCTTTCTCCTTCTGCTTTCCCTTTAGTACTCTCTTGTTATCTTGCAGTTTTTTAACCCTGAAGTTTTCCTCAAAGCAGAGGAGTGCCAGAAAGTACTGCAGAAAACTAACTCTGTAATTTACACAGCTGATGTTTATTGAGGTCTGCGCACCCTATTTTATATAATGACTGCCCGAGGTTTGGAGTTTGCTTTTTCTTCCCAGTGCTTGGCACAACTTCTGGTGTTCAGTAAGTCCAAGAAAGAGTATGAAACAAAACAAGAAAGAAACTGAACCAACAAAAGACAGCCTAGCGATCCGAAAGTCGCAAGATATATGAACTTTCAAAGCGAAAGGTTATTTTGGACATTTTTTCCCTCTATATTACGGCAATATGAGGAAGTGTTATATACTACATGATTATTTGACTGATGGATGATGTAGTGGCATGTATATCTGAAATAATGGAACATTATGGGATATGATTTACAGGTCAGACACCTTTAATAATTTATAAGTTGTACAGAAGAGACGTCTTTCTGACCGTAGCCATTACTGACTATAATGTGTGTCAAGGCTTTGGACATATTTTCTTTGCCATTACTAGCCAACTGCATTTGTTTTCTCTTTTCCCCAGAGCTCTGATGTAATAACACTGCTTTCACGACATGTAGGAAGTGCAGACAGCCGTGTGCTTCAAAGAGAGAGAGAGAGAGAGAGAGAGAGAGAGAGAGAGAGAGAGAGAGAGAGAATTGCAGGAGGAATTTTATCACCTCTCAAATGTGCATGCTCTTGTCTTAGTTAAACCAGTTAGCCACCGTTACAGAAGCCATTGGGATGCTTTATGTACTTGAACCAATTCAATTATTTGTTTGGGTGAGTCAGCTGGAGGAGAGCGAGCCTAGGAGTGGGGTAGTCATAAATCAGGCCTCGTCTCTGAGACAAGGTCTCTCTTTCTCTTTCTCTCTCTCCTCCTGAATGCACCGTACTGGCTTCAGATGAGTGGACAGGAAGTGCCTTGATTAATGTAATGCAATAGCAGAAATGGCTGCTAAAATGCCCCGGCATGCCTGTTCGGAGATATTTCATTTATGGTATGAAATTGCGGACGCTCCTCGCCTCGCCCCTCAGGACACTTAAACCGTTTATTCTTTCCTCTTATGCAGTCAATCAATACATATGACAGTGATGACTATTTAATTCTGTCTCTTGTATTCCCCCTGTCTTTATCTCCTTCTCCGTCTCTCTCTTACACGAGATGAGGAAAAAATAATGTAAGTCCCATGTGAACACACTCTCTCTCTTTATCTATCTCTGCTCTCTTTATCTATCTCTCTTTCACACACACAGAAAGAGTTATACAGCTTTTCGATTCAGCACTATTCAGCAGCTTCAACTCCATGCCTAAGCACCCTTTGATAAGATCTGTTCCATATACATACTTCGATTGAACGGACGCGTTCCAATATTGCACTGGTACCCTTGATCTACTGAATACCCACTTGATAGGCTTTACATGAATCTTACGGAAATGTCTCTATGTAGATTGCAATTTAACCAGGCTTTCTGCCGAGTCAGTCCTTTCAGCTGGCAACTCAGTTAAAATAAAAGAGGAGGGTGTTGTGTCTTTTGGAGCAATAAACGTCTTATTGAACAGCTAAATTAAATTTAGTTTTGACCCAGGTGTAACCCTGGTATTCTCAAAAAAAAACCCACTCTTAGTGAGTGAGTGGGACAGCAAGTGTGTATTTTTATTCACAGTTGGCAGAGAAACAAATACTTTTATTCAGTCCAAAGCTATGTCAATATTTATACAGGGAAAGTTACGCGTATTCAGAGTTGGGTTATGCACCTGCTTAAGTTGATTTTCTGGGCTCCCATTTAGAATGTCCAAATCACCGGCATGTAGCGCACATCTCCAGGGTTGGCAGATTTTTCTTGGGTAGAGGTGTCCAATAAACAGCTCTTCTTCATCTGAAGAAGCAGATTTTCTTTGCTGACAAATGCAATACAATGAAACATAAACGTAACAGGAAGAAATTCAAAAGTAAAACTACACAAATAAATTATATGAATGACAATCTTTGGAACACATTTAATAGGAGTCTAGTATATTGCCAAATAATAGTCCTAGTTGTAATTATCACATTAGTCACAACAAATTTGGTTTAGTTTAACAAAACAGCTTCCACTCTCAGTATTCAGCAGCTTGTCAAATAGCACTTGATCCAGTATATACAAAAAAAGCATTTTATTTTGTTTTTATACTTTTTTGTTATGCACTTAAAGTTAATTGTGTACACAAATTAATGTATCATTAAATTACAATGCAGTCTATTTTATTAAAGCTCCAAAGTGCTATTGATTATGTTAATCCTTTGTTAAATACATTCGCCTGTAAAGAAAGCATGTCCATGGTTTGAAGAATAAGCTGACCTAGCACTCACTATAATGTTATTCATAACTTTAGCCATTTAAAAAAATCTGTGCTTGAGATAAGCAATGTCTCAGACTAAGATTATGATAGATATATAATAATACATATAAGATTTTCTGTGTGTGCAAAAGAATCATTCCTTTGACTTAAACCATTTGATGCTGTTAATTAATTAAAAGGTATCTTACTTATTTTTCCTTTTGAGCCTTGAACAGCATTCAGTAGATCTTTGTGTCTTTAGAACTATTAATTTTAGTGCAATGTAATGTGGTTACATCAAACTGTCAGACAGTGGCACTGGTCAAGGTCAGAATCCAGCCTAACGGAGACACTCTCTGTTTCTGGCCAACTTTGTCCCACTTGTAGAACTCTGAATAGTGCTTAAGTCTATAAGTATACCTGAAGCCTGAATACTGACTGCACAACTCCTCACTACTCACTCATAACTCAACTCTGAATACTGCTGCATGACTTGTTGCTCTTTTTAACACAAAATCTCTGAAGACAGACTCCTTTTGCGCAGCCAAGTGTCTCCAACAGTCTGACATCCGCTCTTGCCCTCTAAGCATGCAACACCCCAGAAAATGAGTTGTCTTTTTTTGTGTGCACCCAGACTGGGAGCGTGTGCATGTGCATGCATGGCAAAATCCTTTCCTTGTTGGCAGGAACAACTGGTTTTCGTTCAAGGTGGAGAAGCCTGTCCTTGCAATCTGTGCCGCTGAGAGTAGCGCATGTGTGTCTGGCTTCGCCCCACTGGAGCATAGGACGTGTTCTATTCTAGTCTGCATGAGAACAGGAGGAACAGCGGTTGTTGTTACTTAGGGAACACGCGGACACACGCGTAGAGTGAATGCGCAGAAGCTGAGGACGGATGGCTTCTGTGCAACACTCGTTTTTATCAAGCGGAGACTGCTTTCCAATGAGCCACCTGTTTACCACACTAAGGCCTGCCAATTACACACACACACACACACACACACACACACACACACTTCACAACTCTGACTGTATCTGCTTTTTTTTATCGGTAAGAGGCTATTGTACATTCAAAGGAAGCTCACTCCTACTTAAAACATGCTTCTCGTCTTGTGTATTCATACTTTATGCAACCGGCAACACTTAAAATAGAGACACCTTTAATCAATCACAGGAGGAATTATGCATATTATGGCACATGGAGTAGGAAAAACATTCAAATGTAACATTAAATTATACAGTGAATTGGCAGTTTATCAGGTACACCAACCATAATGGGGCATTTGTGTAGCCCATCTGTTATGTTATGCTAGGAACAGTTTGGCAGACATATCAATGGAAAACCATTGATCAGATATATTATTAGCATTGCAGTGGATCATCAGCAGTGATCCTGACATGGTACCGTGGTACCACAATATTGATTGGCTTACCAAGCCAAAATCTCTAGCCAAACATGTACTGTAACACTACTGAAAGGAAAAAGAACAATTATTCCACCATATTACCATACATTTTCATAATTTGTAGTGTTATAACCTGGAACTGAAATGGACTTCATCTATGCAAAATAGTCCATAATATTCAAATGCAAGTTTATATATAAAAAAAATGCCTATATAACTATAGAAAAAAAAGTAGTTCAATAAGCATTCACCTCAGATTTTTTAAAAGATAAACTGGTGCCATCAGAAGTCACATAATTAGTTAAATGGAGTTCATAAGTTTGAGGATATATATGTAAATGCACCTGTACTTGGAAGGGTCCAGAGTCTGTTAGAGAACATACCTGGAACAACCTGCAAATTTTTACGACCAAGTCTAGACACACAGTATAACAGTGCATAATATAGTATGACCACTGCATGAAGTGAGAGAACGAGCAAGAATGAGGGAAAAGAAATGTGTCAGTTGCAGCACCGCATAGATGAAATTACTCAAAATTTGGTGTACCTCTAAAACATTTTGCACTGATACAGGGTTTAAGATTTGGTGAGGTTTAAACCTTTACATCACAAGATATGGGCTGGTGAAGTGCTAGATTTTTTGCTTTGAACATTATTCACTAGGTGGTGAGTCATGCGCCCCCAAGGGCTCAGCTTGCCATTAAAAGTGAAAAATTTTGACACTATAATTTCAGATGCGGGACTACAACCATAGCAAGTGTCCTGGATTGGTGGAGTCGAAGTCTAGGATACTGTTGACCAACAATTGGTTTAAAAAAGGCAGGGAAAATCTTGGAAAATATCAGTCAGGTTTTAGTGAAAAAAAAAACCCCAATATGCCAAACTTTGAGAATCCCAAGGAGCAAAATTTTTCCCTTTTAATGGCTTTCTCCTATTTTTGTTTCTTAATCTGGTGCGTGTTTTTATTCCAGATGCCCTTCCTGATGCAACCCTCCCATTGACTGGGCTTGGGGCTGGCGCTGTGTGTGAATCGCAACCCTTGGTGGCTGGTTTGGGTGGCGGGTTGGAGGTCTTGCTCAGGGGCCTGGCATTGACAGCCCTGATGCCAGGGCTCAAGCCCCAGACGTTCCAATTGACAGCCCAGAGTCCTAACCTGCTGGGCTACCAATATTCCCCAAGGGCCAACATGAAATCCATTATTAAAAATGAAAAGAATATAACACAAACATGAAATAGAGGAGGGCGTTAATCAGAGAAGCCAGATTTTACACCAGCAAAGCCAAAGGAAAGCGTTGTAGACAGCACAATTGGAGGAAATGTACTATTACATGCACTATTACCACACATAAAGCATATCAATTTAAATATGAGAAAAACAACTCAGTTACAGTAACTAGAGCATTTTCAGCCCTTGTACCTGCAACACAAACACTGTCATGCCAGTCTCACTGCTATGCTTAGAGTAGAATGTATGCGATTGATGGGGGCCAATACATTTGACATAAGACAGGGAACAAATGGCATTTGATAAACTGGTGACTGAAATGATTTTAACAGTCCATGTGAAGGATTTTAAGACTCTGACCTGAGACAGTGTCCTGATTTACACACCTGGGTGATCTGCTGTAAATAAGTACAAACTATCTGTCTAACTTGGCTTGTCAATGTGTGGTACCTGTTTAACGCCTCACTGACTGAGGTTAAAGAGAAGACAAGACAGGAACTGACATATAATGTGCAAATGATGCATATCATGCATATAACATTGCATATAGTGTATTATAGTTGTAAACTAAATATATGAAACATACTGGTGTTCTTCAGAATGCAAAAATCACAGTGGTCCCACAGTCAGGCACGCCTTGGGACATCAAGACCTTGTTGAGTAACTGTGTGTGTGCTTTTATTGAGAGAAAATATACACCTTTGTGTTGCAACACCTGTTTTTTTGTTTTGTCACATTTTACCTACACGCTCCTTTAAAATGCACACACTTTCTCCGTATTCAGTCACCTATTAGATGCTTCAGGTAGAAACATCTGGATTGATCAGTTACCAGGTCTCACAGGTTCCGCACCTGAGATCCGAGCCACGTGTTTTCCACTCGTCATGTCCCGTTAATCATTTTCCACCAGGCAAATCATAAATCGTTCCATCTGAAAAACCCACCTGGATCAGAAGAGCGTATTGAGATCTTTATTTTTGTGTTTACCTCCGTAGGTGCTTAGCTAACCAAAGAAAGCACAAATCATCCAATTTCTTCAGAATGATTTCAAATTTGAAGGCATTTCAACGTGAATAGACTGTTTCTTCCAGCCGTCTACCTGAGAGGGTTTTTATTCAATTTCCAAATGCAAACATTGGTGCTTTTTTTTCTATCTTCCTTCTCCTTTTTTGATGTTGGCTGAGCTGGCTCTTACATGCACGGTTAATTTCCGAGGCCTTGTAAACACAATCCTCGAATTGATGTTATCAATTGTGATGTTAGCAAATAGCGTTGGCAGATCTTGCGCTCTGTGTTTATCTCCCCCAGCACGCACCCACCTGCTAAGAGGTGTCACACTTTAATGAAATTGTTTGAATATCGCCAGAGCGTTGCTAAGAAACAGCGCTGCCGCTCCTGCTGAAGCGAAGCGCACAGATTTCTGTCATCAAATGATGATTAGAGATGAATGGCACCAGAGGTGCAGAGGCCCGCTGTGCCAGGAGCTCGGCTAGCGTAGACGCAAGGTGGAAATGGTGCTTTGTGTAGGGGGTTTTGGCACAGGTTTGGCCTCTATGGGATTTCACAGAGCGAACGGAGGTGGTTTTATGTGTGAGGGTGTAGGTGTCTCTTTGATGACTTAATACACTACAGCAATTGGCAACGATGTGTAAAGAATTTCACAGGTTAGCTAGGCAGTCGTTATCCTTCTAAACCTTTTTTCATCATTTTACCCCCTAACCCTTCAAGAGCTAACAATTTACCATATACCCGTGTCCCGGTTAGCTTTGATTCCAAGGCGATTTTTAACTCTCCTTAGAATATCAGTTTGCACTTTGAAAATGTGACTCAGGACCATGAATGAGTCTAACACATTCTCTAGATCAGAGTTATTTTATTTTCCTAGAGGGTTACACATTGTTTTATGAGTTAGCTTCACAGTTCAACGAAAACCAGAAAACACAACTGCAATTCCACAAACACAGCAAGCAAAGCAAAACCATCAAAACAAAGCAGCAAAAATTGTATTTCTAGATTCCTTTTTATGTTTTATAAATTTGCTGTCTTTGACTTTGTTGTTACATTTTAATTTTTGCTATTTTTTTTGTTGTTGTTTTTTTGGTTTGGTTTTGATGTTATGTTTTTTAGTTTTGCAGTTTTTTTTGTTTTGCTGTTATGTTTTTTAGTTTTCCTTTTTTGTTCTGTTTTGTTTGTTTGTGTTCTTGTATTCTTAGTTTTAATGTTGCATTTTTTACATTTAATGCTGTATTTTTTCATTTTGCTATTTTGTTTTAAGTTTTGCTATTATCGTTTTTTTATTTTACTTTTTCGAAGTTTTGTTTTGTTGTGTGATGTATTTTTTTTTTGCTGTTTTGTTTTTAGTTTTGCTAATTTTTGGTTTTGTTTTGTTTGTTTTTGTGCTTGTATTTTTATCTTTAATGTTACATTTTTTTACTTTTGAGGTTTTGTTTTCAGTTTTGCTGTTTTGTTTTTAGTTTTGCCTTTTTTGTTTTGTTTGGTCTGGTTTTGTTTTTGCATTTTTAGTTTTAATGTTGTATTTTTTTTTTTACCTTTGATGTATTTTTTAGTTTTGATGTTTTGTATAGTTTTGCTATTTTTTTGGTTGGTTTTGTTTGTTTTTTCCTTCTATTTTTAGTTTTAATGTAGCATTTTTAAAAATTATTGATGTTTCATTTTTAGTTTTGCTGTTTTGATTTTAGTTTTATTGTTGTGCTTTTAGCTTTAATTTTGCATTTTCTGGTTTTGTTCTTGTGTTAGATTTTCTTGTTTTTGGTTTGCATGCTATATTTAAAGTTTGTGTTGTTTCTTTTGTTTTGATGTTTCTGTTGCTGCTGTGTTCTTGTGTTTTCTGATTAACTGTTGCCTCTTTTGGCTTGTTAGTTTGATTTGCAGCTACAGCCACAGCCAGCCAGTTTGCTTATGAGAACAATGTGAAAACCTTTACATTTCAGTCACACATGTCTGAATATCTTGCTGCCTTGCTTGAGAGTGTGTGGTGGTTTTCCGGGCTGCTGGTGAGCATCAGGTCTGTCCTCATGCAGAGACAGCTCTCCTGCATTCCTGGCTCTCAGCATGGACTCCATCAAGCTTCTGTGGGACACCGTTTTAGACCCTGTGAGACAAGAGACGGTCCAAGGAGGGAGCCTACTGCAAAAAAATTGGGAAGATCGTTCACAGGCGCAATTATCGGACCATTCTCTACAGGTGCGGATCGATCCAGACCTTTTAATCCAGAGGCCAGTGGAGTCACTATGGAGACCTATAGAGCTGAGACTAGCGAAAGTCGATGTGGATCAAAAGAGAGGGAGAGAAAGACGTATGTACACTCTGTAACTGTGAAAATAACAGCACTTGTGAATTTTGGAGCAGAGCAGGTATGTACCAAGATGCTTATCTGCTAACATGGTGCTGGTGCTATAAACCGTTCCACTATTTAGGTATAGGTTTGTTATGTTAAGAACAAAAGATCGGCACATTTTTGTCATTTTGTCATCAAAATACCAATTCAGAAACTTCATGAGGATGTAGAAAGAAGAACACAAAACAAACCATTAACCTTTCTGTATAATATTCAATCTATTTCTTATTGTTTAAATGGTAGAGAACTTTCAGAAACTTTTTCAGCTTTACTGTAGCAAGTAATGTCACACCATCATTGTGTGAATAGAGGACAGTACAAGGACATTTTTACCAAAAGCATTCACACTGTACAACTGTTTAATGTGCCGCTGCTAACTGTATAAGTGCACAAACGTATTGTGGATGCTTTGCTGATCATATAATATCATCTTTGCTTTATATCTGTTATTACTACTACACTGTCCCTTATATTTACTTAGTGGACTGGTGTTTACAGGGCTGGTGATCATCTAGTTTTTGTCAAAGGTTCTTCTTCCATTTTTTTCACCAATATTTGGTCAGTGGTATCATGTACTTAGGCTTTACCAATCCACATGCAACTTGTGCCCGACATGTCGGAAACAGAATATGAGCTTTGTGTCCCTTGGTGTTGATTGCCCTTCATGCTAGTGCCTTCAAGCATTCTGCGGCAATAGCTTGAAAACCATTTTGCCTAAAATGATGTATTTGAAGATATGAAATATATCAGGTTGGTGTCTAGTAGGTGCATCACTCTAGCTCATTACAATTCATGTGTGGAGTAGCGCTACCTAATGAATAATGTTAAAAGAAAACATCCAGCAATCCACTAGCCAATATTTTGTGTAAATTTTGCATCCTGTGCCATAACAACATTCTCTAATTGCACACCAAAATTCATGACATTTCATCCATAGGGGGTGCTACAATTGACACATGTCTATATCTCAAGAAGTGGTTAAGCAACAATTGTGCAGTGTATGCTTGTTTCACTTCATTCCTGGTCTTTCTCACGCATGCAGTGCTCATATTACACACCGCCATATTATGTGGCATATTTAGTTTTACTATTTGTCATCTTTACTGAATGCTTTATTGCTCTTTATTATTACTCACTTGGAAACAATATTTTACTTGCTTCTGCTGTTATAATGAATAAAATTTCCTCTGAGATTAATAAAGTGGCCTATCTATCTATCTATCTATCTATCTATCTATCTATCTATCTATCTATCTATCTATCTATCTATCTATCT
>JAOVVH010000015.1:5593323-5606732 GCA_028566435.1 Scorpiodoras heckelii
GTGTGTGTGTGTGTGTGTGTGTGTGTGTGTGTGTGTGTGTGTGTGTGTGTGTGTGTGTGTGAGAGAGAGAGAGAATGCAAGTTATTCATATTCATATGTATGTCATTATTTAATATGTAAAGAATAAAAGTACAATTTGCAGAATGAAAATGAACACAATAGAATATTTATCAAAGATCTATATATGGAATATGGAATAGAATAGTATAGAATAGGGCATAGAATAGAATTATTTTCTGAATAGCATACAAAATAGAATCATTAGAACAAAAAAATAATAAAACATTATTGTTCAATAAAATAGAGCATTGTTATTGTTCACTGGAATAGAATAGAAAATTGTAAAATGGAATACAATGCAATCAAACACTGATGTAATAATAATATTACAGAGCTTTGTTATTGTTCATTAGAACATAATAGAATACAATAGAACTTTTCTAAGAGTCAATGGAACAGATTAGATCTTTTACTGTTTATTAAAATACTGTATAATAGAACAGAGTAAAATAGAACTTTGTTATTGTTCATTAGAACATAACAGAATACAGAATTAGGTCTTTGCTGAGTTTCAGTAGAATAGATTAGAGCTCTTTTGTTTATTAGAGTATAATAGAATATAATAAAATAAATCTGTTATTGTTCAAGTAGAACATAATCAAATACGGTAGAACATTGTTACATTTTTGCTTATTAGAATATAACCGAATACAATGAGACAGAACGTTGTTACTGCTCAATAGAACATAATCAAATACAATAGATCACTGTTAACGGTCAGTAGAACAGATTAGAACTTTATTTTTTTTATTAGAAAAGAATAGAATACAATAAAATAGGGCTGTTTTGTTCATTAGAACATAATAAAATGCAATAGAACTTTGTTAAGAGACAATAGAATAGATTAGAACTTTTTTGTCTATTGGAATAGAATAGAATAGAATAGAATACAATAGAACTTTGTTATTGTTCATTAGAACATAATAGAGTATGATAGAACTTTGCTAAGAGCCAGTAGAACAGATTAGAGCTTTTTGGTTTTTTTAGGATAGAATAGAATACAAAAAAATAGAACTTTGTTATTGTTTATTAGAACATTATAGAATACAATAGAACTAAGGGTCAGTAGAATAGATTAGAACTTTTTTGCTCATTAGACTATAATAGAATAAAATAAAATAGGCATTTGTTATTGTTCATTAGAACATAAGAGAATGCAATAGAACTTTCTTAAGCGTCAGTAGAACAGATTAGAACTTTTTTGTCTATTAGAATAGAATACAATAAAATAGAACTTTGTTATTGTTCATTAGAACATAACAGAATAAAATAAATCTTTGGTAAGGGTCAGTAGAATAGATTAGAGCTTTTTGTTTATTAGAATATAATAGAATACATTAAAATAGAACTTTGTTATTGTTCAGTAGAACATAATAGAATACATTAGAACTTTGCTAAGGGTCAGTAGAATAGATTAGAGCTTTTTGTTTATTAGAATATAATAGAATACAATAAAATAGAACTTTGTTATTGTTCATTAGAACATAATAGAATACATTAGAACTTTTTATCGGTCAATAAAATAGAATAGATTGGAGCTTTGTGACTGTTCATTAGACTATAACAGAATTCAATACAACTTTATTATTGGTCAATTAAATAGAACTGAACAATGTTAATAATGTTGTTATTGTTCATTAGAATAGAATTGTTATAACTGTTTTAATAGAGTAGAATAGAATATTTCAAATCTGATTTCATACATTTATATCAGCACATTTCAGAATTTTAGTAGAATTCTTTTCGTTTGTTAGAAATATTTCTATGTACAAGGTGTATGCTGGTAATTCTGTCTCATTTCCATATGTAATAAGCTGATATTCTAAATTTTATTGTAAGATACATTACCCTAAGAATGGAGTCTCTTCACTCTGATTTCATTAAAATTTCTATACTAGTTCTATAATGGCTGAAGGATCATGTATTATATTTGTTTTTGTTTGTTTAATAATAACATTTCAAGACTCTTGTATGTAACCCTATTAACCAATTGATTTGATTTGATACATGTTTTTATTCAATCTCTTGATTTTTTATATTTTTCTTTTTTTTTAAATGTCATTTCTTTCAGAAAGTAAGTTAAATGCTATGATTTAGGTGCAGTGTTTTACTGCATGAGGTGTAGAAGCGATTATTTCACACCTGTATAGCGCACTGAGGCATGAGATTCAATCAGTGCAGTGAGAGAAATATGACTCAGAAGAATGTGTAAGTCTATAATTTATCTTTTGGTTATGAGGGGTTGGTGGATGGACAGGGAAAAGATACACTCAAAACAAAAATTACAGACGTCGCATTCGTGGGTCGTGCAAATTGAAATTGAGAAATGCGTTCAAGCAATTAGTGAGTAGGAGACACTCACTTCAATAAAGAACAGGCTTTTCGCCTGATGCTTTTTACGCCGAGGGATTATTGCGACAATTTAAGACAATTTACTCTGTCAAAATAAACTCAAACGTGCACAGGGAGAGTGAAAAAAAAACGCCACTAATTACTGGCTTTGCGCTGCCGAAGCTTTCTCCTAAAGCACAGAGGAGGAAAGTGGCTCTGTACGGCTACCGCAACTCAAACAAGACACACTCGTCTGGTGTGTGGTGTGTGTGTGTGTGTGGTGGGGGGGGTCTCCAAATTCAATACAATTTGCAAGAATGCAAAGGTTAAAAAGCACAATGAGCAACTGTAGTTAAAGGTTTTAAGCACGAATAGCGATCATACCTTTCTGTACGACTTAAATAATGCAAAATAAACCTAAATCCAACCACGTCAGATTCAAATCTGCATAAATTTCTCATGAGGTGATAACAGATGAAAGACAACATTTTGGGATTGATCGGTTTAAGACGAGTCGCTTGAAATGTATACTGACAACTGAGTATTTAAAAAACATTTATTTCATGCATTTTATTAGAGGCTTTTGTCATATTAATGTGCTTTGGAGACCATTTATTTTCCTAAAGTACTCTGATAACAGATTTTGTTCTCATTACCAAAATGATTGTTAGGAAAACGAGTTTTTAAAAAATAGCTAGGTTAAAACCATTTCTTCACGGAGCCTGAATTTAAAGTAAAACACTAATGTTCCTGTAGGACTTTAAATCTGTTTATACTGAAATATTTGTGGTGTTTAGTGATTCTTTGGCTAATTTGTTGGTTGGTGATGTTTTGTTTATTCCTCTAAGCAGCTAGCAGTTATAAGGACTTTTGATAGGAACACAGATACAGTATAATGTAGGTGTTGTTGTAAGTACAGGACTCCCAGGAGTCCCAGAATGCACTGCAGCTGTACGGCAGAGATTGGGCTCAGATGCTTAACTAGTACAGGTTAGTCTACGAGAAAACGAAGGCAAAGGTGTTGAGGGCGGGATTGTCGCCAGAGTTGAAGCGTTGGAAGCTGATCAGTTTGAGCACATTGTACAGATGTGGAAGTGAGAGAAATGGACAGACTGAAGTACTAAAGCACCGCTGCATCGCTCTCTTCGGGTAGAGATGAAGCAAGGGCTAAGTCACACTCCACCACTATCAGCATGTCATCAAATGGCAGTCTGGGTAATGTAGGAAACTGTTAATTGAAGTAAAAACATATTAACTCAAGTCAGCTTGCACCTTTGGACATCACAGAGGATCATGTGTTCATTACAAATATTAACATGCAGGTCATTTATTTATGTGCAAGTTTTATTTATTTAGGTTTATGTCTTAAAATGTCACAAAATACATGTGTGTGTGTGTGTGTGGACCTCAGGTTCATTCCTCCTAGAGTTAGCTGGAAAGCACACACACATATGCACACACACATGCACACGGCTTCATTCTGCCACATTAACATAATTTCATATGAGTGCATCCAAAAAGTCATATATTCTCGCATCTCCGGTTCCTGATGGCGGCAAATTTTCCAAAGAAACTCCTCCATCTGATATCTTAATGCACAATGAAGAAAGCGTGGCGATGGCTGATATCATAAAAATTGATCAGTGTGTTGTACATATAGATGAGACAGGGGGAGAGTGCGAGAGAGAGAGAGAAAGAGAGATTTCCATAGGGAGATGTTAATCTATGTGAAATATGCATCCATTTGCAGCTACTCTGTTGGAAAAGTGCTTTAGGAATCCGTTCCCTACAACTACACCATCTCCAGGAGGGATCTGTCACATTCGCTTCTGTCCTGAATATGCATTATACATACATAAACATATACACACAAAAGTCTGTCCCAGCATCCCCCCCACCCCCCACCCCACGGTATCTGAAAATATGTATTGACTTTGATTTCGAGAAATTTATCCGTAATATATACAAACCCCATTTGCAGAAAAGTTGAGACACTTCTAAAAGTGCAATAAAAACTGAAATCTGCCATTTGTTAATTCACTTGAACCCTTATTTAACAGACAAAAGGACAAAGAAAAGATTTTCAGTGTTTTCAATGATGAACTTAATTCTGTTTGTTAAATATGAACAAATTTAGAAATTGATACCTGCAACACACTCAAAATAAGTTGGGACAGAGGCAAAATAAGACTGAAGGATGGTTTATGGTTCATCACTTTGTGCCGAACTTCATGAGAGAAATGTCACTCAGTTCAAATACAATGTTTCTCAGCACAAGATTGCAAAGAATTTCGGTCTTTCACCATCTATAGTTCAGAATATCGTGAAAAGATTCAGGGAGTCAGGGGAAATCTCGGTGTGTAAAGGCCAAAGGTGGAAACCGCTGCTGAATGTGTGTGACCATCAAGCCCTCAGGAGGTACTGTTTGAGAAACCATCATGCTACTGTGAATTACATAACCACATGGGCTCCAGAGAAAGATTATTGTCTATTAACACAGTCCACCACTGCATCATGAAATACAGCCTGAAACTGTATTATGCAACGAGGAAGCCATATATTAATTGTGTGCAGAAACACCAGTGAGTTCTCTGGGCTCGAAGTCATCTGAGATGGACCAAAAGACAGTGCAAACGTGTTCTGTGGTCAGACGAGCCCACGTTTCAGCTTGTTTTTGGGAAAAACAGATGTTGGATTTTATGTGCCAAAAGTGAAAAAGACTGTCCAGACAGTTACCAAAGAAAATTACAAAAACCTGATATCTGTGATATCATGCGGGTGCATCAGTGCCCACGGCATGGGTGATCTGCATACATGTGAAGTTACCATTGATGTGGAGGATTATACTGGTATTTTGGAGAAACAAATGCTGCTGTCAAGGCGACATCTTTTCCAAGGAACTCCATGTCTATTTCCCAGGGCAATGCCAGGCCTCATTCTGCACACGTTACAACATCGTGGCTTGACAGGCCTGCCTGCAGTCCAGATCTGTCTCCTGTTGTAAATGTATGGAGCATCATGAAGAGGAGAATCAGACAACAATGACCACAGAGTGAGAGTCTTGGAGAATCTGCCACAGCTCTTCTGGAGACTTCTTTTTTACTTCTTCTACTTCTTTTTTTTTTGCATGAAAAACTCAGCAGCCTTCATTATGGTTTTTGTCTGAAAAGTGGTCTGTTATGTAACATGTTGCTTTTGTTACTGACATACAAACATTTTTGCGTAACATTTGGAAATAAAAAATATTTTTGTACTGACTCAGTAATGCAGAAGATCAGTAACAAAAGTTGTACCTAAAAATAATAGGGTGCCTAAGACTTTTGCACAGTACTGTATCAAGGCCCGATTTGGCCTATGGGCCATGTTCTCTAGGGTTTATTGGTTTTTAGATTTTATTTTGTACATGTGAAATTAACTGGAAATAAAATCAATAAATACCAATTTGCTTTTAGACAATTAATTAAGCAAGAATTACATCTTTAAATATGATTTGCTTAATTTCGCTTTTGAATGTAATCAGATTTTTAATATGCTAGAATCTGACTTGTGGTTGAGAGAAAATATATTTCAGTTCAGGAACGTCTATAGTTTTACAACTATATAATAGAAAATAATTAATTTAAAACATGATAATAAAATGATTTCACTGTGTGAAGTGTTTTCCAAGGTCACCACACATACATCTGTTAAAATAGATGCTATCTGTTTAGGAAACTAATTAGGAAAAATAACTTTTTTCACATTTCTATATTTGCACTAATAAAGATGTAGGCATTTTATGAAATTGTGTAATGTTCTATAGAGGGAGTGTTTTTTAAAAAAAAGCACTCAGGAAGTGAAATAATAGCTGTAAAAACTGGATACGACCCAAAACACAGAGATTTTTGTTAGACATTTTTTTCTTTTACTTTAAATTAGCCTCAGAGACCAAACACATCCTGGCTGAAGAGTGAACAGTGTAAATTTAATTGGCTGTTGAAGTCTTAGTTGACGCTTTAATGGAAGAAACCATTGCAGGAAAAAGAATTTCAGTCTCACAGAAAAGAGAAAGTTTTGTTAGTTTGAGAAAACTGTTCTTTGTCTGAAACAAGAACAAAAAAGGATTGTTTTAATGCGTCGTTTTCCTTTGTAACCCGAGACCATGTTCAGTCATAATGTTGCTTTTCCTGTCTCTCTCTTTCTCATTGTGTCGTTGCTCATTACGAGGTTGCGAGACGTCACACTGCAAAAGGTCAAACTGAGCCTGAGACGCTTGAATACACACACTCTCACACATTCACACACACGCACACACACACACACATACAGCATACACACACAGGGCTCTCGTTTGTCGCAGGTCAGAGGGGTGACGCTGCTTCAAACTCTGGTGTAATTATAGATTTCCAAGCATATTACAAGTGCCATCCTAATTGATGAACAGCTCTTTAAGGGCATCTATCCATACCTACACATGTCCTCACACCATGCTTCTCATTTCATTTAACCGCTGGATTCGGATGAAATTAAAAGTAGAATGTAATTAAAAAAAACTTAAAGATCTCTTTACTACAAAGTTCTTCGTAAGTTACAGAAGATACATTACTTCTCCATTTCCCATCTGTTAATTCAGACATAATCAAATAAATCAAACCATGTCTTTCAAAGGGAAAAAAAACTATTGTGATTTCTTCTCCATTTGATTTCTTTCTTTTTTTTTCCTCTTGGAGGTTTTTCCTGTAAATCTGCACAAGATCTCAACATGAGAAACCGCATCACTGTTCCACATCGCAAAGTGCTCTCTGTTGTTTTTCCTAAACGCATTACTTCTCTGTCTCCTATCCGTTAATTTGGACATAATCGAATAAATAATTTTTTTTTTAAAAAAGATCAAACCATGTCTTTTAGGAAAAAAAGCCTGTTGGTGATTTCCCTCAAGCTATATCTCGTAAAATATACTGAGTGCCTCCTTTTTCCTTAGAGGTCAATAATAATAAATGAATATGTTGTCCATCTCCGAGTGGCACTTATTACATTTCTGAGGAGGCAAATGGGATTTTTGTGCTTAAAGGAAAGCAGTGCATCTCTGCGTGACTCGCCGAACTCAAATGCACTGATCTGTATCGCGCCTCGACGGCATCTGTACTTCCTCAGCTCGTTCTGCGGCTCTGAGATGAAGTCCGGATCAAAGTTACGACAAGTATAAAAGTTAGTCACAGATGACATCATGGTAACTGAGTACGTGTAACTGAGAACGGCTTTCTTTTTAGATGGATACAAAAAGTTTCAGCAATGCTTCACGATAAAACTAATGTGCAAAGGATGCTATAAAGTCATTATGTTTTTTGTATAGTGCTTTAACAATATCAAAATGATAGTGTTTATGACTACAGCAGCAGTTCTTACACCATACTTAGGAGTTAGTTACAGGAAAGTAGAGCTACACTGCATGAAGCTACACTTCAGTTTACAGCCCGAGCAAAAACTGGTATGGGGGCCTATACAAAATACATAGCAACACCACATATGCACGTCATTGGTTACGTCCACCAGTGCGTATATAAAGCAATAGACATCTATGGAAGATTCTATAATGGCACTTTATCACGGTTTTGTGATTTTCAACACGGTTTAATAGTTGGAGCTCGTGAGATGGGTCATAGCATTTCAGAGGTAGAAGCAAAGTTTGGATTTTCCCATATGAACATTTCAAGGGTGTACCGTGACTACAAGTCTTATGACAGCAGTGTGGCAGTAAAAATACTCAGAGTGAACGTGACCAGTGTCAGCTGGCAAGAATCGTTTCACGTGATAGATGTGCAATACTGCCTCAAGTAACATCAGAATTCAATGCTGGGGCCTCAACAAGCATCAGCATGAGGACTGTGCAATGTTCCCTCCAAGATCCCGTGGGATACCTAGCAAGGATTGACGGTTTTACCAGTTTTTCTGGTACTTCAGTGTATTATGTTGTATTTTGTTGTACGTTGTGCTGCACTTCACTTCACATCACTTTACACTCTACTGTAGGTGGGTGATCCAAACCAGTCACGCCACACTGAGCTAACAACTGGCGTACAAGGATCAGACCGTCTGCCACCTTTTCAACGGTTTGCGTTCAAATGACTGTGCCACGTAGACCCGTTAAGCCACGCCCACCACACGCAAGGTTTTGCTTCTAGACATGTCCTTCAATGTCTGTGTGCATTCTTGAACTTGTCACATGCGTATTTACCAAGCTGTTTGTCCACACCTTATATAATGGCTATAAAATATCCAGGAAGTACTCGATAATTATTCTGCTGGTCAGTCACACCTCCAGATTTTATTTTAGCTAGCTGTGGGTGCGCAGCACCTGCATGAAGCTCTGCTACAAGTACATTTAGAAATGCAATGAATTCAAAATAGTAATTGTGCTCCTTATTTGGAAAAATGTTAAACAGTAATAATCATTCGCTTCTAATATGACACTATGGAAGGAGTCTAAAGTCATTTTTGGTCGATGATATCATATACTCAGACGTCACCAATCCACATGAAACGTGGTACAGTTGTATCCCCACATGTCTGATATGGAATATTCAGTTCATTTAATTTTTATTCCTAAAGCACTTTTAACAATGTACATTTTCCCAAAGCAGGGTTAAAAGACATGAAAGCCTGACATAACTTTTTCATTCATTTTCTTAACCGCTTATTCCTGTCTCCAGGGTCACGGGAGAGCCGGTGTCTAGCCGGCGGCATAGGGCACAAGGCAGGATCAACCCTAGACAGGGCGCCAATCCATCATAGGGCACTCATACACACACAAACACACTCATACACTAAGGGCACTTTAGAGACACCAATTAACCTAATATGAATGTCTTTGGACTGTGGGAGGAAACCGGAGTACCCGGAGTAAATCCACGCAGACACGGGGAGGACATGCAGACTCCACACAGAAAGGACCCAGACCACTCCACCCGGGGATTGAACCCGAGACCTTCTTGCTGTGAGGCAACCGCGCTACCCACTGTGCCACCATGCCGCCCTATAACTTTTTCATTTATATAAAATTCATTCCTAATGAACAAGCCAGGGACGACAGGGCAAGGAAAAACTCCTAAGACATTAAGAGGAAGATACCTTGAGAGGAAACAGACTCAAAAGGGAACCCATCCTCATTTAACTGACACCGGATAATAAAATAATAAATAACCCCTTCTATAACTGAGTGCAGTTGTGACCAGTAAATTCATTAAAGTTTTAACATGTAGTCCGTTTTGTTGATGTTATCAACTGGTCACCGATGGAGATGTGACTGATGGAGTGTAAAACTGTACAATCTTAGCCATTGTAGGAAGGCTGATTATATCAACTGCAGTCCAAAGCCAAATATAAGGTTATTATTTTTATGTTTATATAAGGTTTATGTCCCTAGGTGTGTGTTGCCCTTTGTGCTAGCGCCTCACAAAGTGGGGTAGGCTCACGGTACTCAGCTGATCAAAGCTCAGAATCAATTTAGCTAAAAATTATTACATTTTTATGGCAAGTTGTCCTCTAGCTCATTGTGATTCATTTATGGAGTAGTGCCACCTAGTGAATAATGTTCAAAGCAAAAATCTAGCACTTCACTAGCTAATATCTTGTCATGTAAAGGCCCAAACTTCATGAAATTTCACACGCCACATCATTAAACCATTCTTTAGACACACACAGAAATTTGTGAATTTTCATCCATAAGGGGCGGTGCACTGCAACAGAAAACTTCCAATAACTTAAGAACTGTTTAAGCTGCAATTTTGAAATTTCATCATTACCACTTCCTTTAGATGCACACCAACTTTCAACTTCATTCTTGCTCTTTCTCTAACTTTATACTCTGGTCATATGCAATACATTTACAGGGTGTCCCCAAAGCAAACATACACAGGAAAAATGAACAAACTCATATTATATTTGCTAACACTATACATTAAATGTTGACTAACTAACATGACGTAATGCACTAGTTAACATGAATAAGACATGAAGTAATACACAAACTAATGTGAATGTATTACTGTCTAAGTAATTAACTAATGTTAAGTTGACCATCTGCATTAGTTAATGTTGTTTTCGAATGAAGTGTTGACTAATTAACATTAAATAATACATTTAGTAACATGAACAACAACTGAGGGACTTCATTAATAATGGTTTAACTAATGTTAAGTAAATATGTAACAAGTCCATTAGTTCATGTTCATTTCTTTTTCTCATGTACTGCGGTTATACATAACAGTTGAAATAGCAGGGTTAAATAATAGCTTATTTGGCTGTAATGACACTTAAGCAGTGGTAGCCACTAACTTCTTTGATTTACTCACTTCCATTTACTGATTTAATATTTTAAACTTGCCAGTGTATTTTTAAGTGATAAGACTTTTACTTCTGCCTACCGCTTTTCCCTCAGTGCCATTCAGCCATTAATGTTTAGTTGCTTGTATGGGTTTCATTGTGTCTTCTTGTTGAATTGGTTCAACTCTTGTTTTGCTTCCTCATTGCTCGCAACTTTCACTTCAGAACTTTAGTATTTTATTTTAGAGCCAAAGGGAATAAAAAGCTAAGAAGTGTAGCTACACTGTGGTTAAGACACTGGACTGCTGACCAGAATGTTGCGAGTTGAAATCTCACCACAGCCAAGCTGCTACTGTTGGGCCCTTGAGCAAGGCCCTTAACCCTCAACTGCTCAGCTATAAATGAGATAAATGTAAGTCGCTCTGGATAAGAGTGTCTGCCAAATGCCACAAATGTAAATGTAAGAATAGAGTCTGACACTCTTGATAGATTCTGGATGTATTGAGCTCCACTGGATATTTCCAAGTTGCTCATTACTTACAGTATGTATGTAAATCAGTGCAAAGTAAAGCATTCTTTTATATATAAAAGCTTAAATTAATATGCTACATTCTGATGTATATGGAAACGACATTAACTAATGCAGTTGGTACATGTTTACTTAAAATTAGTCAGTTATTGTTAATATATTACTTCATGTCTCGTTCGTGTTAACTAATGCATTACTTCATGTTAGTTAGTCAGCACTTAATGTAAAGTGTTACCTTTAATATGCCAACATGTAAAGAATATTTTATAATTAATATTTTGTAAATAAAGGTACATTTAGCTACAGTTTCCCAGTGTATGGTGACGTTTTTAAGTGTAATCCCAATTTTTTTAACTTTCTTACTTAAAATATTAGTTAAGGGAATATTAATGCAAAGCATTATCATTAGGTGGAATCATACAGATTTGCATTTGATTAACATATTTATGAAAGCATTCTCCAAAAAATACCTTGTTACTCCGCCCAGTAATTGCCTCAGGTTTCTGTTGTAATTCTTCTTGCACTGTAATTCTTGTCCATATCTCCAGCATAATCACACACATACTACAGATTCAGTAGGTAGAGAACAGATTGAAAAACCTAATTCCATAAAACATCAGCAAAGGCATAATGTGAAGCACACATGCCTTTATTTGTACACACATATAAAATCAGATGAGTGTTTATCAACCCTTCTTTCCAGCACACATTAAAATCATTAGACAGCATTATGGGGAACACAGGTAAAATGGATGTGAGATGCACTTGCTCTTCATCAGATGAATAAAATGCGGCTCTGAAGGCACATCCTAATCAAAGATCCTCTGATTAGCATGCTTCTCTCTCTTGCTTGGCTTCAGGCGTGATGTTCGTGATGCATCTCCACTCCGCGGATCCGAAAATGATTTCATGCTGTTGATGAGGAGAAGAAGAAAAGGGGAAAGCAGGGCTAAGAACAGAGCGCTGGAAAATGATCTGCAGCTGATACTAGAAGTTCAGAGTCGTTTAAGGAAGGATTAAGGAAAACTGACCTTTGTTATTCGCTTTTAAACAGTACAACGGCGCACTTCATTCTGATTGGACATGTGGTGTTTGCTATAATAGATTTCTATAACAGCAGCTTTGACAATTCACAGGTTCATATTAATGCACTCATGCTAATGTTACAGTTTCTGTAATAACAATTAGAGCTGTCAAGCGATTGATTCTTTTAATTGTGCGATAAATTTTTTTAAATGTTGTGTTAAATTAAGTGTGTTAATCGCGGTTTTAACACACATTTTAATTTAGGTTGTGCATGCAGGTAGGCATCGTAGGACCATTGAGAATGTCCTGCGTTAAAATTTTTAGTTTTGTAAATTTTTATTTCACATTTTATAACAATGTGTATGATAACAGATTAGCAACCGATTAGGGAAATGTGTTTAATCGCTAATATTGTTAGGAAGTTTATTTTTTCAGACAGAGTCTCCATTGTCAGCACTTTGTAACAATCAGAGGTAAAGCTGTTCGTTTTCCAACACAAGAAAGTCTTCAAGATGGAGGATTTTTGCACTTTGTGGTTGTCGACTGCATAAAAAGTTGTATCTTATTAACTTCAAGAGAAAAAAAGAGCACTAGCAAAAAAAAGAGAACGAACTTGTTTCAGAGACATTTTTTATTTCCTATGTATTTTTTTCTGTTTTATTATTTAATAAGATATCGTATTATCTTCCTGGAGTTACAGATTCATTCGTGTCTCATTTGCTTCCCACATAAAAATAAAATCTTGGCCTTCATCAAATCTAAAGAAGTATGTTAACATTAGTTAACGTTACATTTGTAAAAAATAGTTAATTATGTTAGCTAATTTGGCTGTTTAAAATGGCTAACTTAAGTTTTGGAAATTGGGGAGTTCAATTCACTGGCTAGTTAAACTCTGTAAATTAGCATGTTAAATTGTCTAGATAATTCTTTAGATTTTTTCTATATGTATAATTCTTTCTGTTCTTCTTAATCAGACATCTTATTATCTTGCTGGAGTTATAGCAGTTAAATTTTGTAAATTAGACAGTTAAATTAGCTGGATAGTTTTGCTAGTAATTTAGCATGTTAAATTAGCTAGATGGGGCGGCACGGTGGTGTAGTGGTTAGCACTGTCGCCTCACAGCAAGACGATCTGGGTTCGATTCCCAGTCCGGGCCGTTCT
>JAOVVH010000015.1:5707317-5727118 GCA_028566435.1 Scorpiodoras heckelii
TATACTATATTGTGCTATACTACACTATAATGTACTATACTCTACTACATTGCGCTATACTATACTATACTGTGCTAAACTATACTATACTGTACTATACTATACAATTATAGAATATACTATACTGTGCTATACTATACTATACTATACTATACTGTGCTAAACTATACTGTATTCTGATAATATATACTATACTGTGCACCATGCTATACAATAATATACTACACTATACTGTACTATATTGTGCTATACTATACTACGCCGTGCTATACTATACTATATGGTGCTATACTATACTACACAGTGCTATACTATAATATGCTATACTATACTGTGCTATACTATACTGTACTATATTGTGCAATACTATACTACACCATACTATACTATACTGTATTGTGCTATACTATACTACACCGTGCTATACAATATTGTAATGTACTGTGCTATACTGTACTATACTGTGCTATGCTATACATTCTGTACTATGCTATACTAACCTGTATTATACTGTACTCTACTGTACTCTTCTACATTATGCTTTGCTGTACTAAACTGCATTATACTCAATTGTACGATACTATACTATACTGTACTGTACTATATGGTACTATACTACACTATGTCTAAGTAAGACTGACCAAAACCTGTTTGTGAACTTGTGTTATTTGTTTTCCTCCTAAACATTTAGGGGCTGCTGCAGATATTACTGATAAATACAGTATGGTGAACTTTATAAGTGATTAAATGTGCTTGTTATAGGACCACGTTTTTAAAATTGTAAATGCAACAAATGGGCTTAATTTGGGTATCATTATGAAAGTCCCAGACCACATTATCACAGATCTCACCGTTAAAGATACGGAGATTCTCTTATAGGATTGGATACATTAATGCGCTCGTGCGGTTTTCCTACCTCTCAATTGGTCGCTTTGAGGTGTCAATCAAAGGAAAGCCTTCACTTTCCATGTGTAGGGGGCGGGGCTGAAAATTCGGGGCAGGGAAAAAACTCACACAACCCACCCGTGCCCAGACGCCATTTTGAATCCAGTATGCATCGACTGCGTTGTTTGCGTTTTCCTACCCGTATTCCTCGTCACCCCTCCTCCTGCTGCTGCGGTGGAAGGCTTGCGTGAACGATCGACCAATCCTGAAGCAGGCCGCCGAATAGCTTTAGCCAATCACAATTTAGGAGGCGGGGTTTCCATGGAATACGGGTGCGCGTATTCCCTGACTGAGGAGAGAGAGCAAAGATGGTTTATTGGAGAGACTTTGACGCGTCCGTTCAGGGGAATGTTTTTTGACAGGATTGCGGCAGAAAGCAGGTCGCGTCGGGAGTCCTGACCTGGCGAGTCCCGGGAGACGTCCGGACGGTGCTCGGAGGGGTTTAAACGCGGAGTTTGGGGGTTTCAGCGTGGATTTTTTTTGGGGGGAAAATGTTTGGACATGGCAGCTCGGTTTTGGTCGGGTCGCGAGACACTTTTAGTGAGGGTTGTTAGCGTTGTTAGCGTTAGTTAGCGAGCTAGCGTTGACTTAGCCGAGACTGGGTTTTAGCTTAAACACTCCGGACTCAAAACGGGCAAAACTCGGATATTAATTAAAGACAGGGGGGAAAAAAACCTTTTTACACCTGTCAAAGCTTTATCTTTATTTTTTTTTACCGTCTACACCGAAGGTTTTGTTCACTGGCGACGACAGAATGCAGTTTTTGGACGGCTAAGTGCTGTTTGGACGATAAATCCTGTGTTTTTCGTGGACCGGGATGATTATGGATTCGCCCGTGTGGACACTTTCGAACTGAATCCGAA
Source organism: Scorpiodoras heckelii (assembly GCA_028566435.1). Classification (NCBI taxonomy): domain Eukaryota; kingdom Metazoa; phylum Chordata; class Actinopteri; order Siluriformes; family Doradidae; genus Scorpiodoras; species Scorpiodoras heckelii. The sequence continues at coordinate 5,709,126 of JAOVVH010000015.1, forward strand.
TTATTATTGTATTATTTTATTATTTGTACGTAACGTTAACGCTCCTTATGGACAACAGCCATATTAACCTAGTTGTTAGTTAACCCTAGTTAGTATTAACTCTGGAACTGGATATCATAGCTAACTAATAATATCACAAACATTTATTTATGAACTTGTAGATAACTAACTAAGTCGGAGACTTGACAGCCCCAGGATCAGGCTTTAACCCCCGTTTAGGGAAAAACACAACCAATCAGTTCATCTTGTAATGTCAAAGTTATGTCGTGTTACTGTTAACGCTGAAATACAGTTTTTAACCGTAATTTTAACACCGGCGGAAATGTTTCTCTTGGAGACCTGGATGGTGTCTGAATGTCGGACAGACTCTGATTCACGTCCACGTGTAGTCTTCACTTTTTAAGGAACATCTTTCTTATTTTATATAAAGTGTCATCATCATCCTGGAGTGAAAAGAGAGAACAGATGCAGTGATGGTTCCCCTTTTCCACAGTTATGGACCGTTTTATCGCGCTGGGGATCCGATGTGATGTGATGAAGATGAAGATGAAGCTTTCATGAAGACTCTGTTGACTTCAGTGACGGTTCATAAACGTTTGAAAGAAACTACGATCGAAAGAAAGAAACTGAGAGACAGAGAGATAAAGAGAGAGATAAAGCCAGGCATCTTCTGTGCATGATTTATCTCGGATTTAATTCTCAACTGAGGACTAAACCATCAGCCTGAAGATGGGATCAGCGACTAAACTTGCATTCGCCGTTTTCCTCATCTCCTGCTCATCAGGTGGGTCTGGAACAAATAATCAACGATAAATGGTACACAAAGTGTTTGTATGTCAGTAACGAAAGAAAGCGACACATTAATTAACAGCTACATAACGGACCACTTTTCAGACAGAAAAACATAACGAATGAATGAATGTCATACTGCTGGGATTTACATGCAAAAAAAGAAGTAAGTGTGACAGACAAAGTCTCCAGAAGAGCTGCGGCAGATTCTCCAAGACTATCGTAACGTCCCTTGTCATCGCCCAGCTCCTATTTCTGGGCATCTCCTATTTATTTCTACCTATTCTGTCTTTCCTTTCTCTCCCTTTGCCAATCTCGTTACGGCGAGATCTTAATTACTTCAGGTGTATTTCAGGTGGGCGATAATCGGGATACCTACGCTAGCTAACCTAACGTAAGGTCCCATATCATCAGACAACTCCTTTTTCTGACCATCTCCTTCTCCTACCTATTGCGTCTATCCTTTCTCTCCCTTTACCAATCGCGTTACGGCACTTAATTACTTCAGGTGAATGTCAGGTGCCCGATATTATGTGTTCTTACGCTAGTATTTTCTTTTATTGTAATACTTACCAGCTAACGTAGTGTAAGAACCCATAATATCGGACACCTGGAATTCACCTGAAAGGTGCTCGGAAGTAGGAGTTGTCCGATGATATGGGACCTTACGCTAACGTTAACGTCCCCTGTCATCGGACAACTCCTATTTCCGAACACCTCCTTTTCCTACCTATTCCGTCTTTCCTTTCTCTCCCTTTCTCTCGCACTTAACTACCTCTGGTGAATTTCAGGTGTCCGATATTATGTTTTCTTACGCTAATTAATCTACCGTACGGTACGATGCAGAAGTCTTAGACATGTGCAAAGACTTTCTGTAAAGCAAAGACACCTTCAACGTTACGATAACGGCGGTGTTTCTACGTAAAAGAAAACACTAGCTAGTTAGGTATAGAGTGCGGTAAAGAGTAATAAACTAAAGGAAGTCGATATTTGCGGTGTCTTTTTTTCTTAAACGGCATTCCCGGGTGTTCACAATGTGTGCGGTTTGATAAGGAAATGAATTATAAACGCTTTTATGTTTAAGCGTCTTGGAGAATCTGCCACGGCTCTTCTGGAGACTTTAACTGTCACACGTACTTCAGCAAAACCCAGCAGTATAACATTCATTATGTTTCTCTGTCTGTTTTCTGTAAAGTGGTCTGTTTTTTTGTGTAGCATCATTTTACGATTGGAAATGTGAAATCTTTTTGACTCGGTAATTCAGAATTAAAAAAAAAAAACAATAGGGTGCGTAAGACTTAGATAAAATAATACGTAAAATATATTCTGTATATGTTGCAGAAGGATTAAACATCAATGTGGAATGCTTTGTGCATGAGATATGAAGTCCGTGATCACTATAATGACATTATTTCTGCATAAATAATGCCAAATTTCCTACCTAGTGCTTGGCCCCTTAATTGCCAGAATAGCACCATCAATAATAACTAGAGGTGCCTTTCCTGAAGAAAATGCGAGTGTGATTGCAGCGAAGCAGTGGAGGACTCCGCAAAGAATGGAGGGCGGGCGAGGGCAATAGTTTTTATCAGACATTGTGTGCCTAAGCACATAGTCGGGGTGCCAATACTTTAGCTAGTAAGCATATAATTGGGGGTGCCAATACATTTGAGCAGACAGGCGATTGTGTGTTTGTAAGCATATAGTCAGTGGGAGAGTAAATACATTTACCCAGACTGGTCATGAGTGCGTATGTAAGCTTTCAGTCAAGCAGAAGTGCTTTTCCAAAAAGTCCTATCGAAATGAATGGGACAAAAAAAGGGGATGAAAACGTGTGTGGCACGTGAGCGAGTGCGCGGATCCCTTAGCTTTGTACAAGCACACCATTCCTCAACAGGCCGGACGTTGGAGAGAGTGAACGGTGTCGACATTCGGAAAAATGTGGCAGTTGATAGCCGGACAAAAAACAGGCGGAATAATAATAATAAGAATTCTTTCGGATAACAATAGTGTGAGTGCAGAAGGCAATAATAATATATATTGATAATTTGACACTGACATTGACGCCTTTTACGTCACTTCCTTGAGACAGGTTAAGCATACTACTACTTCTGCTATTACTACTAATAATAACAATATTACTACTACTACTACTCCTAATATTACTACTACTACTAATAATAATAATAAGGGTCCCAACTTTACACTTGGTGCCTGTCCCCTTAATAGTACAGTGCTATAACATATATTAGGTCTCAGATATTCCTACTCAGATACCAACATCCAATACCACGTGATACTATTTCAGTGATGTACAACACTAATGATCGTATGACATTAGACGGTTTCGCATTTTGCACTTAAATGGCAGCCTCCAAGGCGAACATATCAACAGGAGGAACGGCATGTAGGAATCTTCCTGTAGTACATGTAACCTGCTTTAAAACATAAAACCCTAGGAGTACGGGGATGTCTTTACCGCAGCAGATGATGGCTAGGCTGCCTAAGAGACGATGCTAGGTGAGTGAAAATAAATCGGGGTCTCGACCGAGACGTCGTTCTTGTGACAGACGGCTGCTGTCGGAGCTTTTATGGCCACTATGGAAAAACTGAAGCAGATAAATGTAATGATTTATGATTGATTAATTCTAGTCGTTAAGTAGGTTAGTCATTTCGGTATTAGTATTGGTGAGTGAATATGAATTGCCTTCATATGATAGGCTACGTAACAGATCTACTGCGGTCATTACATCTACTACTGGTACAAGTACTCGTCTGCTAAAATGTCTAAACGTGATGTCATTGTTGTCTCGTCCTGTGCTTTGTGTCCTTATTGTTGGTCTTGTGTGTCGATAAAACAATCCTGACCTATAACAAGCCAAGGACGTATTAAAAGTCGTGAGCTGTAGTCACAGAACTAGGAGTGTAGACAAATCTCCCACTTACCTCAAATGTATTCAATCAGCCAAGACGTATTTGGCATCCAAATGTCCCTCCTTGAAGTGTCTTAATGTCAGAACGTTCTCCTACTTTTGACGGTTTCTTCCAGTCGGACCCTTCCAGAAAGGTTTCCCTTAAACGATACCAGCTCGTAGGCCTAATGTTCTAGGTTACTATAAATTCATCTGGAAACTGTTAAAGATTTATTTACGACCTTGAGAAACTGATACAGTCCAAATAGAGCGGTTTAGAAATTGACTCGTGATGCTTCATATGCCAAGCTTTAAAACCTGATTGTAAGTAAGGCTTGTGCACGCTGTATAACTTCTAATGATGAAGAAACACAGCTGTGTTGGTTCCGGTGAGCATCACCTGGTTGTTCTCAAGGGGAATCGGTGGGTCAGTGGGTTAGGACCCGGAGCCGAAGGTCGGGACCTCGAGCCTTGGGGCCGCCGGGCCGAGGTGCCGAGATGCGCTCGCGGTGCTGGTCACGAGCCCGGTTAATGGGGGGGGTTGCGTGAGGAGGAAAGGCATCAGGTGTAAAACCTGTTCAAGATCAAACACCGATTTGATGCACTGTGGCGGCCCGAAGAACAGGAGCAGAAGAAAGGAAAAAAAATATCAACAGTTTGTTCTGAAATATGTTAATAATACGCAGATGTGCTTTACTCTCGTGGTGTGCAGTGTGAGAGAGAGGGAGGGAGAGAGAAAGAGAGATGGAGAAAGGGAGAGGGAGAAAGAGAGAGGGAGGCAGAGGCATACCATTGTATCTGTGGAGTTGGGCCGATGCCCAGAACAAGGTTAATTACACTTTCACTCTTCTGATAGAGAGGACAGGATTAGACAGAAACAGAAGAAACGGATTCGCAGAAGAGAGACGTTTACAGGACACATGGAACTTGGAAATGTTTGTGTTTTCAGAATGTGGATCATGCCTTGGTGTGTGTGTGTGTGTGTGTGTGTGTGTGTGTGTGTGTGTGTGTGTTTACAAAGGATAGGCTATGAAAGGTACGTGACACTATGATCATGATCACCCTCATCAGTGTAGATCACCGTTACTTCAGAGCTAAACAGCGTGATCTTAAATAACAGGGTCACTGTCGTTGGGCGTGCAACAAACTCCGCCCTCATTTTAATGTAAACCCACAGAGCTTCCTCAGGCACATGCCAAGGTTAACAAAGCTCAGAAAATCCCAGACTGCTAACACACACACACACACACACACACACACACACACACACTCACACACTCACACACTCAGTCACAGGGAGGCTTCTGTTAAAGCAAGGGATGAAGGATGAAGGCAGGCTGTCTGTGTTGTGTAGATGATGGCATTTTTTCACCAGCATTATTTTGAATTCGCACAACCAGAGGACTAAATGATTGTGTCGTCTATATTTCTCAGTCTGATTCTATAAAATTCTGTAAGTAAAATCATACCGAGTTTAATGGTCTGGAAACCGTAATCAAAAAGCAGACCTGTGTGTCCTGTGTTAGACATTTTGGGACGCATTCCTGAGGAACTTCTTAACCGTGTAACTTGTCTGGCTTGTATAAAGCTTGTAAAGTAAAAGCTCTGTGAAGTGTCCTGACGACAGACGTCATCTGAAGGTGTGTGTGTGTGTGTGTGTGTGCGCGCGAGCGAGAGTGTGTGAGTGAGTGAAATTATATGACTGAGAGCATTGTGTTTCTCGCCAACTGCGTCTGCGACATCGTCTTCTCACCGTGGAGGCGAACGCAGGTGCTGGCGTCATTCCCACGTTTCTCACAAACACGGAGAAGCACGTCGGGTTGAGTTTACTCGACACGTGGTCCACGTTTCTTCCAATCCAGTCTTCCAGTATGGCTGTAGGTGGGACATGGAGGCAGAGTACGGAAGTGTTGGTTGCGCGTACTTGGTGCGCGTGTTGTCAGATCTGTTCATACGTCGCAAAAACACTTGCGGTACTTAAGTGGCAATTCCGCGAATCGGAAAAAAACGGTGAATATCAGCTCGGATTATCAGTCAGGCCTTTTATTGGTCGTCCCCTAATCAAAAGTCGATCCTCTGAGATGATTAAGTGGTTATCGTAATAATAATAATGACGTTATAATCACAGACATGACAATATTACGCGGCTTGTACTGTTAGATGACTAAATCCGGGATTCATGAGTGATGCCGGATTTGTAGGATTTCTGGAATTTCACATTCATGTGTTTGCAAATATTTTCCGAGAGATATCATCCTGAGAGATGAACACCGTAGTGAGGAGTGAAGGCTTCTGCTTTACTGCTCTGACAAGACAGACGTGTCCAATGACTTTTTTAATTGTTTTTTCTTTTTGCATAAAATGTTGTCAGTCATTAGTGTAGGTTGTAGTGGAGTTTTGTAACCTGAATAACAGTATCATTTTCAAGCAGAACGGATTCTCAACGCCGTGAACTCCGTCTCGGATTGGACGGACAAAAAAAGCGGCACACGCTTTGACTTAACCCTCCTACTTCCTGTATGATTGGCAGCCTACAAGTCGCCAAGAGTCTTCTACTTCCCTGACATCCTTTAGAGGACAAACTGTCGTCTGTACCAGGATATTTAGTGCGGAGATCACTGAGGGTCACACAGGTCAAGGGGGTCCACATGGGTTGCCCAACCCCCCTAAAATCCCCCACCCACTTGAACATTTTGAATTCCTGTGCTAAGTGCAGGAGCCCCAGAGGAGCAGAGCGTCACTCAGCAGCTATGAGAGGGGATAAGACAGATGCAGTGCTCTCTCTCTCTTTCTCTCTTACTCTCTATGTCCTTCTCACACACATACACACACACACACATACACACGCTCTCTTGGTCTCTCGCTTGTCTCCAGCCATTCTGGCTCCATGCAGTCCAGGTCAGAAGGGCACAGCACAGGCATATGCCTATATTAAATTCTCCTAATTGGCTCCATTTTTCCTGTTTTAAAATATTACGGCTGTATTTCTAAAGGCTACACAGCGCTTAAAATGAGTATACTTAAAAAATAATGGCAGAAGAAGTTGCTATATCTTTGTAAATGTAACCGTATAAGGTAGACCGAATGATAGGATTTAAAGCTGTTAGAATGCTGAGTGATACAACACAGACCTTGTGCATTGCTTGAAACAAGTCAACATTATCCAGTGATTTGGTTAAACTACTGTTGAAAGAGCTTTGGTTGAAAATTGAGGGGATCAATCGAGTCTATTGATCAGGATGCACAGAGAAAGGTAGCTTGTCCGTGGGAACGGTGCTTGCTCGAGTCCTGGAGCGAGTAAAAACTGATAAAAACGTGGCGCACAGGGACAGGTACGAACTTTTAACACGTTCACGGTCTAAATGTCATCATAAATGACAGCAGAGCGTTCGTTCAAACACCACAGACTCGGCACTGTGACCCGGAGCCTTCTCACAACTGGACAGGTTACAGAGCCGATCTGCGGAATCTCACAAGTGTGATATTTGTGTGCGTGTGTGGGAGAGAAAGAGCAAAGTCGTCGGCGTAAAAGGAAGCAGCCCAGCCTGGCAGCACGAGTGTATTCTGCATGCGTTTGTGTGTTGGCAGTCTTTGCCTGCGCGCGTGGGCGTGCGTATATTCGAGGGTCCGGAACACCGCATTCAGGCACTCGAGGACGGCATTAGAGGGAAAAAAAAAATTCGGCAGTGATTACAGAGCGGGAGCCGGGAGCGAGGCCACGGTGCTCAGAGGACGCACGAGCTGTAACAGGATAATCACAGGCTCCGAGACGCTTCATGCTGGAGAGACATGTCCGTTTTTATCACGTCCGATATTATACACTAGAGTTTGCTGGTATCGATTTTACGTGAAGTTGATCAGCGGGGTCGAATAGCGGTTCCGTAGTTACCGTTTCTATTGAACCAGCTCATTTAAAAGGATTTTTATCTTGAACCCTTTGCATAACCTAATGCGTTTTGTAAGGAGTCTCCAGTGTCAGTGCTTTAGGTAAAAACTGTCTTCAAGGCAGAAAGCTTTGTGCTTCCTTTGCTAAAGTGACAAGTTGCATTTCTTTGTATTTCCTTACGTAGCATTCTGTTCCTGCTTTGAAGTAGCTGTAAGCAGATACCGTCTATGCTAAAACCAGTTCATCGCTTCAAAGTGTTTTGGTTTTCTTCTTCTTTTTTCTGTGTAAATTCGAGCCAGTTATTTCATTCTCCCGGATCAAATGACAGACCAAAGCAAATGAATTGTGACAGGACGGAATTCACATTTCGAGTCTTGCATACGGAGTGAATAAGCGAGCGGGGTTTGGCTTCGGCTGTCCTCAATTTCATGGTGAAATCACACTAAATCCAGCATGATTGCGATACTGTGCTACAGATCGCCTTGACTAGCGCTCCTAATATTTCTGTACTTGCACTGCGTTTGAGTTATGGGTTTGATGATGACTTGGTTAAAACAGGAAAAACTTGAACACCGTATTTCAGTCTTGATGCCCGGATGATGACCAATTAGTTCATCAGTTCTTGCCTACAGGTTGACGCTTCAACCATCTAGCACCCGTATTTGTACTTCAGTCGTGTCTTGCCAGTTGCGGGGATCGAACCGGTGACCTTCCGATCACAAGGCTGGTTCCTTAACCACAAGCCCACGGCTGCCCCGTGAAGAAAGATCTGCGTCTGCCATAAACGCCTAAAAATGTTCCTCTGTGTTCTCGAGCTGTGCCTGAGTCAGTGTGGTATCAGTGCAGCGCTCCACCACAGACCTTCACCATCACGATCAGGGCCGTTATTTACAGCACATCCCATAATAATGTGAGGACACCGTTACCAGGGCACAAGAGAGAAGGAAGAGGAGCGACTCATTTTCTGTCAAACGCACATTCGTTAGTAGTTAGTTGGATTATATCAGTTCAAATCCCAGCACCAACAAGCTGCCACCATCGGGCCCCTGAGCAAGGCCCTCAACCCTCAACTGTTCAATGCATAAGTCGTAAGGATAAGTGTGTCTTAACAAATGCCATAACGAGTCTCCAGTGTCTGTACTTTAACTTTAACTTTAAGGTGTAATATTAGATTTTTTTATTGCTCACTTGTTAAGATATGTAGAAGTAAATAAATAAAGCAAATAAACAGCAGATTAAGTGACAGAAATGAACTGTGTATAGGTTTTATTTTGGGATCCTGCGGTGTCTCGGCGTTGTACGTATTATCGCTGCAGGATAACAGGTTCGCGATCGTTCTCTCTCCTGTTGTTGCTGTTCTAGTTGTAGATTCACGGCACGGTGTCAGACAGAAAAGCAGACCCGAAGCTCCCGGACACGATAAGATTAAAGCGAATCACAATGCGAAAGTCTGGGGGGGAAAAAAAAGGACTAGCATTTATTAACCGTTTAGTAAGCATGCTTCTGTCCCGACTGCGATTGTTATTCTGAGGCATATTTAGACACCGTCAGTGACCCAACACACACACACACACATATCTAGGAAAAACCTCCATCACACACGATGTGCTTTGCTGCAGCAAGTCGTGACTGTGGTTAGTGCGAACGAGCACACTGTTTGCCCAGCTTGTGTGTGATTCGTGTTTGATTTTCATCCTTACGGGCGACTGATGCTCCACTTCACCCTGACCTTAACCTTCAAACACTCGTCAGCGTGGCGCTCCGGAGTAAATCAAGCCGTTCTGGCGCGAGCCGATCGCTTTGTGTGTTTACTGCCGAGAGCACGGGGTGAGAATTTTAACATGTTGATACGTTTCTGTACCTTTTTTCCACCTTTACACCTTCTCTACACTTTATTTTATCACTGCAAACACTGACCGGTGAATCTAATTTGTTTAAACTCTCATTCTGAACTGCTGGAGCAAAGAATTCACACATTGTCCACGGTGACCAAAACTAACTTTAGAATCAGGGAATTTAGATGTAAACCACATACACACACCTTTTTTTTTTTTTTTTCTTTTTACACCGGTGCAGCTGTGATGATTTTTTTTTCCCCCTGTGTGAATTTCCCAGATTGGAAATAACACCGCTGGCACAAAGTGATTAATGAAGTTATGGTTCTGACAGGTGTGCGTGTGTGTGTGTGTGTGTGTGTGTGAGCATGCAAATTCCACCGAACATGGCAGGAAGAGTAATGGGTGACGGTTATGGCTCCATATTTGCCTTGAATGTAACTGCATAACAGGTGTATCAGCGCTCCACAGAGCGAGCGTTTTATTCTGCATCACAGCTTCATCAGCCACATTTGGTCCCTTTTTCCTTCCAAGCCAACATCAAGAGTGTGAAATGGTTCCTGTGACAATACCAGCGATTAACACTAGCAGAGTCATTTGATTCCTCGTCGACGAGGAGCACGGACGTATAAAAGCACTCTTTTTTTAAAACCTGAACCAAGAGCGAGGGGACGTGTGCTGCCGAGCGCTGCAGCTGTTTCACTTCATCATCAGGAGATTACGAGTTCGCATCCCTACGACGCCGAGAGTCAAAAGGCCGATTCACGAGCTTTTTTATTCCTTCTCGCGAACAGATGTGCTCTCTCGGGTCGTAACAAAAACGGTCACGTCCATCCTGCTGAGGTCTTCACACGGCTGTGAGAGTGAGATGTAAACAATTGACAGAAATCTGATTATTTTTCATCCTACACCGAGGTAATATGGTTAGTTAAGTACATTAATATAGACGGAACAGAGGAAGATGAGTGTATAGACATGCTCTCGTTCTTATCCACTCCTGATAAAGTTTTGGCCGTAGCTCACCGTGTTTATGACCTCGAGAGAAAGTCATTAAGTCAGTGGTCAACATTTCAGCTATGATCTTTGAAGTTTTCTCCTCACTTCACATGTACATTATATTCCAACTTTATTTTATGTCAGATCGCAGCTCGGTCGATGTGTGTAGTGCAGCGTGTGTGTGTGTGTGAGAGAGAGAGTAAGAGGTTGGCATCAGTAACTGCTGGAGAGGGTGAGATTAATGGCTTAAGGTGTTATGACAGTACAGAGTGAGTGCGAGATCAAGCAGTAAATGGATGAGGTTAGCGTGTGATGGAGTAAATGAGGCTATTTCCTGTTCACAGAGCCTCAGGTTAAATGTTTACGGTGTTGGGACTGTGTGTGAAATGTGTCGTTTTGACTCATGTAGGGAGAGAGAAGGAGAGAGAGAGAGAAAGAAAGTGAGTAGAACATAAAGAGAGAGTGAGAGAGAAATAAATGTATGCACAGAGAGAGAGAGAGAGAGGTGGAAGAGACGGAGAGAAAAATTGAGAGGAACATACACACAACAGGGAGAGAGAGAGAGAGTCAGAAAAAATAGAGAGACAGAGAAGGCGAAAGAGATGTAGAGAGAGAAAAAAGTGAGAGGAACATACACACAACAGAGCGAGAGAGAGAGAGAGAGAGTCAGAAAAATAGAGAGACAGAGAGAAGGTGACAGAGCTGTAGAGAGATAAAAAAGTGAGAGAAACATACACACAACAGAGAGAGAGAGAAGGTAAAAGATGTAGAGAGAGAAAAAAGTAAGAGGGACATACACACAACAGAGAGAGAGAGAGAGAGAAGGTGAAAGAGACAGAAGAAATGAGAGGAACATACACACGAGGGGGGGGTAAAAGAGATGTAGAGACAGAAAAAAGTGAGAGGAACATAAACACAACAGAGAGAGAGAGAGGGGGGGGGTGAAAGAGACAGAAAAAATTAAATGAGAGGGACATACACACAACAGAGAGAGAGAAAAAATATATAGACATGCAGAGATTGAGAAGGTGAGAGAGAGAGAGAGAGAGAGAGAGAGAGAGAGACATGCAGGAGAGTGAGACGGATGGAGAGACACATAAGAAAGAGAGCGAGATGAACCAGACTGACACTGAGAGAGATACAGATGGAGGAACACGGATAAAAGGAGAAAAACTTCCTGCTTGTTGTGTAGTTCCATTCTGACATTAAACATTTCTACATAAAGAGCTTTATTTATCTGAAATAAAGTCTGCAGCTGAATTTCTGTGCTGGTGCCAGAATGTTCTCATGACCCCTGCTGTTTTACAGAACTGAAATCCTGAGTATGATTAAAAAGCTTGTACGCTGGAAGTCCGGCGTGAGGCTGGAGAACTGTGGAGCTAAATATTTTATTTCTAAAGGCATTCCTAATGCCAGGTTTTGTTATCGGTGTGAATTTGTTTGCACGCTGAACTGGCACACAAAGGAACATGTTCATTCTGCACATTCTCGGCTTACGGCGCTCTCTCCAGCACATTTTTCCAGCGAGCCCGTCTCCCGCGGTTCTGTGTTTCAGTTCTGCTGATTCTCCCAGCTCCTAATGAAGTGGATGGATGTGTGCTCTTTAAGCTTGCTCCGTACCAGGATTCACACAGCGCCCACTAAATCATCCCGCTTAACCGTCCACGTCCTTAAATCTTTCCCTCCAAGTCTGGCCGGCGCTAAAACCTCCTCCTCCTCCGGTTTGTTAAAGAGTTGAAGCGTTCAGTGGCGGGTTCTGCTACAGTACACTGGAGGAATGAACGCTATGTGCAGCTCGAGTGGCTCAAAGGGCACCGAGCAGGAATGCAGAAAGCTCTTGAGGGTACAGTAAAGGGGTAGATCTGGAGGCAGGAACGAATGCGGCACAGCGAGAAGGAAGATCAGCGTTCAGGGTTATGGCACACCGTTAGCACCTAGAATGAAGTATGAGCTGGTTATTTAACCGTACAGCTCTGGTGCTCAGGGCGCCATTTCAGCCAAGTGCATGCGTCGAGTTCGGATGTGCTTACATTCATCACGTTTACAAGAAGATCCCACATGAACAAGCCGCGCGTCTTTTACACGTCGAAACGTCCAGCCGAGGCCCCGTTTGTGATGCAGTGATTTATTTCAGTGTGTCAGAGCTTGTAGAAGTGTATCTAAATTCCCATAATAAACTTTAAAACACAATCCTAACCCAGTGCGTCTAATCTGACAGAAAACAATGCTATTGGTATGGCTAGCATTCTTTCCAAAACTTCCCTCGCTGACTGACACAGACGACGTTATCTGACCTTGAAAATCAAATGTTTTCTCAGACCTGCTGCTGGAAACAAAGATGGAGGCTAAGTATCCAGTAAAAGGGTCGTCGTTCTCAAAGCATGCTGTTAACCAAATTGCTCTGGGCTAATTGGACCTTTCTGAATCAGTATAAGTAGTCTACATCTTGAGCTAAAAAACAACCTTGAAGTATAAAAGAAATAAGGGCTTGTAATAAGGACTAATTGCTGCACTTTTGCCTGCTATAAGTCGCCGCAGTTTGACGGTGCACATTTATAAATAGTAATGTATGTTTATTCTTTCAGATGAAACTTAAAAAAATAATATACCCTAAAGCACAGCGCTTCTAAATTCCAGTTGTGATTGTCTTTGTGAAGCTGCTTTGGGAGAATGTCCACTGGTAAAAGAGCTTTAGAAATAAAATTGAGCTGAATTGATTGAAGCAGCTGCTCACAAAATTAAGCTTGCGGTTGCACTGATTGTCGGAAACTTGCAGCAAGGCTGAAAATATCCGTTTACACCTTGAGGAAACTTCATTCGGTCTCATCATCCTCATCATCATGGAAGTTCTGTTGACCCTTAGTATAGATTTGAATATTTGGTGCCTGGCATACAGTATTGGTGTTTAGATATAGGTATGTGGTGTTTGGAGTACAGTATCAGTGTATAGCTTTGGGTATGTGGTGTTTGGAGTACAGTATCAGTGTTTAGGTTTGGGTCTATGGTGTTTGGAGTACAGTATCAGTGTTTAGGTTTGGGTCTGTGGTGTTTGGAGTACAGTATCAGTGTTTAGGTTTGGGTCTGTGGTGTTTGGAGTACAGTATCAGTGTTTAGGTTTGGGTCTATGGTGTTTGGAGTAGATTATCAGTGTTTAGGATTGGGTATGTGGTGTTTGGAGTAGATTATCAGTGTTTAGGATTGGGTATGTGTTGTTTGGAGTACAGTATCAGTGTTTAGGTTTGGGTCTATGGTGTTTGGAGTACAGTATTGGTGTTTAGGTTTGGGTATGTGGTGTTTGGAGTACAGTATCAGTGTTTAGGATTGGGTATGTGTTCTTTGGAGTACAGTATCAGTGTTTGGGTATATGGTGTTTGGAGTACAGTATCAGGGTTTAGGTTTGGGTATGTGGTGTTTGGAGTAGATTATCAGTGTTTAGGATTGGGTATGTGGTGTTTTGAGTACAGTATCAGTGTTTAGGATTGGGTATGTGGTGTTTGGAGTACATTATCAGTGTTTAGGATTGGGTATGTGGTGTTTGGAGTACAGTATCAGTGTTTAGGTTTGGGTATGTGGTGTTTGGAGTACATTATCAGGGTTTGCGTCTATGGTGTTTGGAGTACAGTATCGGTGTTTAGGTTTGGGTATGTGTTGTGTGGAGTACAGTATCAGTGTTTGGGTATGTGGTATTTGCAGTACAGTTTCAGTGTTTAGATTTGGGTATGTGTTGTTTGGAGTAGAGTATCAGTGTTTAGGATTGGGTATGTGGTGTTTGGAGTACAGAATCAGTGTTTAGGTTTGGGTATGTGGTGTTTGGAGTACATTATCAGGGTTTGGGTCTACGGTGTTTGGAGTACAGTATTGGTATTTAGATTTGGGTATGTGTTGTTTGGAGTAGAGTATCAGTGTTTAGGATTGGGTATGTGGTGTTTGGAGTACAGTATCAGTGTTTAGGTTTGGGTATGTGGTGTTTGGAGTACAGTATCAGTGTTTAGGTTTGGGTCTATGGTGTTTGGAATACAGTATCAGTGTTTAGGTTTGGGTCTATGGTGTTTGGAATACAGTATCAGTGTTTAGGATTGGGTATGTGTTGTTTGGAGTACAGTATTAGTGTTTAGGATTGAGTATGTGGTGTTTGGAGTACAGTATCAGTGTTTAGGTTTGGGTATGTGGTGTTTGGAGTACAGTATCAGTGTTTAGATATAGGTATGTGATATTTGGAGTACAGTATCAGTGTTTAGGATTGGGTATGTGTTGTTTGGAGTACAGTATTAGTGTTTAGGATTGAGTATGTGTTGTTTGGGGTACCATATCAGTGTTTAGGATTGGGTATGTGTTGTTTGGAGTACAGTATTAGTGTTTAGGATTGAGTATGTGTTGTTTGGGGTACCATATCAGTGTTTAGTATTGGGTATGTGGTGTTTGGAGTACAGTATCAGTGTTTAGATATAGGTATGTGATATTTGGAGTACAGTATCAGTGTTTAGGTTTGGGTATGTGGTGTTTAGAGTACAGTGTCAGTGTTTAACTTTGCAATGTGGTGTTTGTTGCATGTTATCATTGTTTAGAGTTGGTTATTTGTCCGTCATTGTACAGTTTCTGTGTCCAGATTAGGGTATGTGGTGTTGTTCTTACCATATTGGTTTAGATCTGTGTATTCAGTGTTGGTTCTACAGTATCGGTGTTTAGATTTGAGTATTTGGTTTCAGGCATGCACTGTTGGTGTTTGGAGTACAGTTTCACTCGGGGTGTTTTGTGGCGGGACAGCTGCCGCTCTGCAGTGTAATTGAAGTGGAGACTGATTGGCTGTGCTACATTCCAGTCTGGATTAAGAGATCAGATTCTGCGGCCGTGTTCTGCTTTTTACTGGCCCTGTGGAAAGAGTGCTGCCTTTCAACCTCCCCCATTCTCTCTCTCTCTCTCTCTCTCTCTCTCTCTCTCTCTCTCTCTCTCGTCTATCTGATAAACAAGCAGAAGAGAAGTTGCTGAATTTCTGAAGCTGATCAGAAGCATTTTACTCGTAAATCCCAGGTGTTGCTCATTTCTTTTCATAACCTTCCTTTTGAGAGGCTCCTGTTGGTGGGTCACGGTGTTGTGATTGGATCTGTTCATACATTATTGGATATGGTGAGGAGAATATTTAGTTTCAGTATGTGTCTGAATCAAGGCACTCCTCCTTATTCCTATTCCTGTCAGACGGCATTTCAGAAGAGCATGTGACATGTTCCTTCAGGGAATGACAAGAAGATGCTTTTGCTTTTTTTTCCCCCCTCTTTCATGTCCGCTTATTCTATTAAGGAGCCGCATGGACATCATCTGTTTCCTTCTGAGATGCATTACAGAATGTAATGCGATAAAGAGTCGCATATAATACTTGGCTTTCTCATGACGTTCGGTGTAACATTCCTGATTAGGACACAAAATATTTTGATTAAGATAGAGTAGGAAATATTTTTCTTCCCTTCATTGTTTTCTTGAATTGGCCATGTTCATTTAGAGCACTCTCTTATCCAGAGTGACTTCCATAAGCCATTTATGGGCCGGTCTCTCTGGAGCTGCCTGGGTTAAGTGCTTCCCTTAAGGGCACAATAACAGCAGCAGGATGCTATCAATCAGCATCGAGCCCATGACTTTCTGGGTCAGGGCCAAGTTCACTGGCTTCAGGTCTAATGCCATTTGTACAGTAAAATGGTGGTCATTATGGAGTTGTTAGCATAACGTGAGCGTTTTTAGTAATAAATAGTACATTAGTGATGTACGGCTACTTTATTAGGGGCACCTGGACATCTAGGCAACCTATCATGTGGCGGCAAGGCAAGGCAATGCATAATATCAGATGGAGATACAGGTCGAGAGCTTCAGCTATCTTCAGTTATGGAGACTCAATGTGGAAAAAAGTAAACGATTCAGATGCTGGTGATCTCCTGGGATTGTCACCAACACCTTGAGTCCAGACATTTACTGAGCGGCAGTTCTGTTGTTGATGAGAAGGAGGAGAAGGTCAGAGGAGAATGACCAAACTGGACAGTCAAGCGGTCACTGGCAAGTCAAATAACCACTCTTTACATCCGTGGTGAGCTGGAAAGCATCTCGGGACACGTCGAACCTTCAAGCAGATGGTAGGATGATGCAAAACAAATTGTCCTTTTTGGAAATTGCTTTGGTATAAAAGGAATAAAACGTGTAATCAACTTCAGACTGGTAACTTCAGACTAAGTCTTCTCATCTGGCTGCATGGCACTACACTGTTGTTGATTATTTTCCTACAACAGCACGACATGCAGTGTGGTATTACTTACACAGCTACTTAGATGTTTTAGTTAAGTTGATCGTTTTTTTCTAGGCGTGAACCCGAGTCAGATTTTGCCACAAGTCTCCAGGCTTCTGAGCGGATGTAGACCAAGGCATGCCTGACGCCTGTGCTGTGTGCTGTTCTTGGTCGTGTGTGTGTGTGTGTGTGTGTGTGTGTGTGTGTGTGTGTGTGTCTGAAAACATCATCTTCAGTTGTTCAACTTGCAGTGTATAGATCTAGTGTTCAGCTGCTTTCTCCTTATCGTTTGTTTCCTCATCTCATTCGCGCTCTCACCCAGTCTTAAGTGTTTTTTTAAAGGGGGGTGGGTGTGCAGGTGGTGGTGTTGGTGGTGGGGGTCCGAATGGAGGTCTTTTGAGCTTGTTGAATTATTGAGTGTGGTCAAAGATGTCTGTCAGCAGAAACCTTAAACAGCTCCGAGACTCCTCGTCCCCAGCGCTCGTCCCCTCTGCACTAATCGTCGTAATACAACCCCCCCAACTCTCTCTCTCTCTCCGTCTCTCTGTCTGTCTCAGGTTCTGTCTGAGAAAACACACACACACACACGTACAGAGAAAGATTTTTATATCACACACACATCAAAGGTTCACACAGTGACAGTTTTAAGTGGAGACGAGGTAAAGTCTAGTGTTTCTGTAGCACCGCTGTGCCTTTTGCCACTGTGCCAGTGGGCTTCCTGTATTTTTTTTTTCCTTTCGGTCTGTGTGTGTGGTGTAATGGCTGTGTTTAATTGGCTTATTTTTGTTTTTTTGACTGACAGATCCGAACCTAACTGATGCCAAGCTGTCACCGAAACCATGTTTTGCTCTACTTCAGTTTAATAAGAGCCAGGCCCTCGGCTCTCCCGCGCTCTCCATGCCAGGACAGCATAATTGGAGCTGAACGCAGGTGTAATTCCTGCGCTGACATTTTCAATGTCACCGTCCACAACCGGCTATCCTGGTGTATAATTTATGGATAAAACAATGCCAAGATCTGATTTATTCTGAGTTTTATTGGAAGATAGCACCTTTTTCTCCTGTTTGCATCTTTTTTTGTGCATCAGAACTTACAATATGCGGAGTTGACTTTTAACATAATCTACAGGAAGAACAAAAATATTAGAAACATGTCTGATTTGATTGTCATAGTAACTCAGTTCACTTCTGTCTCTTTACACATTTTGATGGTTTGTGTCCTAATAGATACATCATCATCAAAATTTATTTCTATAGCGCTTTTTACAATGGAGCATTGTCTCAAAGCAGCTTTACAAGTTGCCTAATTATCTA
>JAOVVH010000015.1:5775930-5786397 GCA_028566435.1 Scorpiodoras heckelii
TGATGACGTTGCAGGGCGTTTCAGATAGAGCCGTTTTAGTGACCGAGTTCCCTATGAAGTGCGCTTGGGATTCTGTAAACTGCAGGGATACAAATTAGGGAACCTTGCGATTGGAATGCAGCCTAAAACGAGCAACGTGACGGTCAGTCCGGGTGTGTTTGTGATCATTGCGGTGCCACTGGATTGCGCAGTTTAACAAATTTTTAATCTGTGTTAAAATTTTTAGGTGCGTTAATTTTAAAAAAAATCACGATTAATTCTTTAACGTGTTCGTTAACGTGTTAATTTGACAGCACTAAAATAAATAAATAATTACCAAGAGCTGGTAGTGATGTGCAAAACCATCAGGCTAAAATCACACTTGATACTTAAAACACAGATAAAGCAAAAAAGAATATTTGTGCCATCGTCTTCCTAATTATCAAACAAGGTTGTTGTGACTTAAAGTTTTAAGAGGAAATAGCCTGTAACCACGTTGTATTAACTAGCGCGACGTTTGTAACCTCGGGACAATGACAGAAATTGAACCTGAGGTTAGAGTTGCGCAAAGTAATGATGGTTTGATACTTTCATCAATGCTCAAACACGATAAACAATTCGATTCTCTCATATTTGATGCTTCCAGTGCTTCCAGTTGTCCGACACGACTCTGATATGTTTTTATTTTTAATTCTTAGCACATGTACCTATATACTTGCGTATATCTGTAGCTAATATGGCTCGTGGTGCAGAGACAGGCTCAGGGACTCCAGAGGCAAGTGCATGGATAAACAAAAAGTTTCCAAGAGAGGAGTTTGGACGTTTTTTTTTTCCCCCTTGTTGATGAAGACAAATGGCTCTTCTACAATAAATGCCTACGTGATAGTCAAGCAACTTGGTGTGAAAACTAGCCAATAATAAATAAAGCATCAAATTATTACAAAGTCTAGCTTAACGTATACGTATTGGTGTTAGAAATTTCGAAAGGTGTTAAACAAACAAGACAAGGTTACCTTCAGGATTGATGCTGTTTAATAAAGCATGCACATTTCACACAGCACAGGCGTCACCGGCCTTCACTAGGCATTTAACGGAAGATGTTTTATCTTCATAATGGTGCAGTTCGGGGTCATAGAGTATGGGACGATACACTGAAGTACCAGAGAAACTGCTGCTGGAGCCTATACAGCGTGTGTATAAAGAGACGGACACCTGTGGAAGCTTGTAGAGCCGTTTCGACCATGAGAACGGGAAGTCATCACGATTTAGTGATTTTTCAGCACAGTTTAATAGTCGGAGCTCATGAGATGCGTCATAGTGTTTCAGAGGTAGAAGCAAAGTTTAGATTTCCACATACGAGCATTTCAAGGGGTCTAGCATGACTACAGGAATTCTGGCAAAACTTCAAAAAAGGGTTCAGTCTGGGTGAACGTGACCAGGGTCGAGTAACATCAGAAATTCAATGCTGGGGCCCCCAACAAACATCAGCGTGAGGACTGTGCAACGTTTCCTCCAAGATCCCGTGGGGGACCTACCAAGGATTAACTGGTATACCAGTTTTTCTGGTACTTCATGCTCGGGCAACAAGTACTCTGCCTAAATTTTGAATGAAGTCCTGATTCATTCATCATAAATTATGAGAATTATGAACTCTGTGTTTATTAAAGAAGAAGGAATCTATAGTTTAGTTGTAATAGACTTCATTGTTTGTGGGTGATCCAAAGATTGGTTCCTGTTTTTTGGGTTTTTATTTGTGGGGGGCTATGATTACACTGTTATACGGGCATGTATTGTTGAGGGAAGTTCAAGAAGCAAAACCAGTTTATATTCCAGACTGCTGCCAGACGAACGCTGCTATAAGCAGCTCAGATCAGAATAGAATCATGTCACTCAGTTTATGGGAAGATCTGCACGTCTTTTGTTATTTTATAGCGTCTGTAAAAGCCATAGGTTCTCCTCGGCTGTTAATTACAAGCTAAAACATCCTCCATTGACCGTATTCCCAAGGGACAGTACTCTCCTGCTAAACTCTAGTTTTTATTTCTGTTTCTATATGCTACCATGCTGCTTCGTTTGTGTATAGTTCAAGTCCACGTAAATAAGGAACAGTGCAAACTGGATCTATATTGTTCAGGAAATTATTAATTTTAAAGCTGGTCTGTTTAACTTTGCACTGAGGTATGTGACAAGTACAAAGATTCATACCTCCTTCTTATACCCTCCTGTTTGGTCCCGCTCTGCTGTATTAGTCATGCACAACAGGAAATACAGAGAGAGGATGATTCACCCGGTGCTGAAATGTATGCACTGTGGAGGGTGCACTCCTCTTTCCATAACAAAGCTCTGTCACAACTGAAGGATTTATAGTGATGAGATGGCTTTCTTTTTCTTTTTCTTTTTCCTCCGCAAATGTGGTTTCAACAACTAAACCCCTTAATGATTTTAACAGTCCAGTCCTCAGAGTTACTTCTTGACAAAGAAGTTTGGAAAACTGTTAAAGCATATTAACCTTTTTTTTTTTTTTTTTTTTTTTACATTCTTTCTTACAGTAATCATGCAAACCATACCAGCTCTGACGTCTTGGCCGAGCGTGTGATGGGATTTTTCGGTTTAAACTGATCAGCCTGAAAGAAAATGAGAATCGTCCACTTCTGGAAGGAGCAGTCTCGTGACCCGGAGAGTCATCTCTTGCTGTGCTGAATGTGCGTGCTGCACGGTGGCTCGCAGCGCGCTTGCACCGTAGTCATGCGTCTTTGACTCTGAGGTGCTTTTTGTTTTGCGTATGTAGCCCACGAACTTCATCACAACCCTCATGGCTCTGATTGGTCAGAGACCGACATGGGAATCCCCATTTGCATTTAGTAGCAGCGCGAAGAGGCTCATCAGAGGCGTGGTCCCGCTGTGAGCCTGCCTCGCGAGCACCCGGCCCCCGGACACATTTCGCCACGGCCGGCTTCTTTAGAGGAAAGTTGTAGCACGTGTAGTCCTCACGTTTCCGAGAGACACGATGACAAGTAGTGTTGGGAGAGTGAAGAACGTGTGATCTCTCAAGCGGAGTCAAGCGCTAACCCAGAAAAATGAATGGAGGGAGTGAGAGAGGGGAGGTGGAGGGGCAGTCTGTGCCTACCCAGGTGCCCATAGGCTGGCAGCGAAAGGTGGAGTCAGCTGGGGTCGTCTATATCAGGTAAAGCATATATGGATGTTTTAATGTTAATAAATACTTTTAAATATGACTTGCAGTGATTAGTCCTGGATCACTGAATTCTTTATCCAAATTGTTCTGAGCTTTTTCTAACCATTTTTGGGGTGAATGTAGCACTAATGAATTGTCTTATAGTCCCAGTGGATCAGTGCTGTCCAGCCTTGAACAGGTGAAGTCCTACCTTCTCATGGACGGCACCTGTAAGTGTGGCCTGGAGTGTCCACTCATCCTCCCCAAGGTCAGGCTTCATCTTGTACTCACCTCATACCCATTTCAGTTGTAAAACATTAATGAATATATATTACCTCTGGAAACAAGTAGGTCAGTGAATTAATTTGCAAGGTCAGTGTGAAAGTACACTTTGATAATAATGTTATGACCACAGGCAAGGCCGAGCCACGTTAAGAACCATTGCTTCCTCAGGTGTTTAATTTCGATCCTGGAGCCGCTGTCAAACAGAGGACTGCAGAGGACGTGAAGGCTGATGAGGATGTCACAAAGCTTTGCATCCACAAGAGAAAGCTCATCGCTGTAGCCACTCTGCACAAAAGTATGGAGTTACCGCACCCCTCTCTAACACTGACTGGTCCCAGTGGAGGCACAAGTATGATGTTTTCACACTGTACTGGGTTTTGATTGAGATTATGCGAAAAGTACTAATGTTTTGTAAATGCTTAGAAGCAGTACTTTTGACCTGTTAAATTTTTTGCTAAGTAAATGACAAAACCAAAGAGTGGTACATTGCTCAGCTACTTAGCATCATATTTTTTCTTTTTCATTCTTAAACAGTTACTTTGTCCACTTTTAATAAAACAGTTTTCCTTTAAAGGTGCTGTGACATCCATGGCCCCTACCATCCAGCGGTCTGCGACCCCTCGAGCAATAAGGAATAAGTCCCACGATGGGCTGCCCAACTCAACACTACCTGACTGTAAGAACCCTTTCAAGATGATGGCAGCAGGTCAGCGACACTACTCTGCAGACATGAACAGTGCTCAGCACCCAGAGCATTATTCCGGATACCCTCGACAAAGATTGGGCAGTAATGAGCCAGGGCCTAAGTCCCCCTATCGCAGTGGACCTGGAGGCATGCTGAGCCCTTCTTCAGGTTTGCAGGTATATGGGGATGGCTCCCTGTCCCCTAGAACAGACTCTTTGGGTAGTCCAGATGGATTTGCACGAAGTAATCCCTGTGGCTTTCCAGGGGCTGGTAGTCCCAGCCCAATTCATGGCAACAGCAGGACACCCATGTCCCCTCCTGGTGTCATGGTCCATGGTTCTCCTGCCACCCAGTTATCCTGTGCCATGGTTGGAAGGACTAACACACCTCTTTCCCCTCCAGTCCCCAACAAAAGCCCTATTATGAAAAAGCCACACTGTAATGTCAACTACCCACCTAACATGGACATGACCAGAGCAGTATTTCACCACAAGGCCCAGTCTGCACCACACCCTGTTAATCCCACTGTTATGCCCCCCACATGTGCGGTCCAGAAAAAACAGATGACATCTGAGAAGGACCCTCTGGGAATTCTGGACCCCATTCCCAGCAAACCCGTCATTCAAAGTCCCATGACAAATCCAAGCCCATCCAACTTCCAGCCCAGTGCCCACTCTCAGGTACCAATGATGACTGTAAACATCCCTCCTGCCATTGTCCCATTGCCAAGCAACCTTCCATTACCAACGGTGAAGCCTGGGCCAGTTGGCCATGGTGGACACATGCAGAGGACTCAGCATGGAACAGCCACTTCCATCTCCCCCTCGCCGGTGACATCTCCTGTGCACATGTCTGGGCCTGCAATGGGCCGCATCGAAGCATCTCCACAGCGATCCCGCTCCTCTTCCACTTCATCAGACCATGGGAGCTTTGCCATGCCCTCAGGGCCCCAGGTCCCATGTGGCAGCATTAAGGTTCCACCACGCTCACCCAGATCCTCCATGGGTTCTCCCAGACCCACCATGCCTTCCAGTCCATCTTCCAAGCCTGACACACTCCATCAGTACAAAGACCCCAACCAAGTTCTGTCAGGAATGAGTAATGCGATCGGCAGTCAGCACAACTCCATGTTTCCCCCAGCCTCAGGCAGTACTGCCCCTCAAAAGAACCACCCTGGACTACTGGGCATGCCACTCAACCAGATCCTCAACCAACACAACTCTGCATCTTTCCCTGCCAGTAGTTTACTCTCAGCAGCAGCCAAAGCACAGCTAGCAAATCAAAACAAACTTGCTGGTAGCAGTGGGATAGGTGGCAGCGGTGTGAGTGTTGGAACAGGAATAGGTGCAGGTGCTGGTGGCATGGGCAGTGGAAGTGCTAGTCTTGGCAGTGGTAGTAATAACGGAAATGGTGGCAGTGGAATGCCTTGCCCTCTTGGGGGCGGAAGTAGTGCTAACACTTTAAATCCCATGTTACCACCCAGCTCAGCCATGCTAATGCCCATGCCCGAGGGCCAAAGTGGACGTGCAGCACTGCGGGACAAGCTCATGGCCCAGCAGCGTGACCCTCTCCGCAAGCGCAAGCAACCTCCTAATGCTAGCAGCCACGACAACATGGTCTTCAGCATGATGAAACCGGACATGAGTGGTCCCAGGCCAACTTGCCCTCCTCCAGAGCAAATGAGGAAAGTGCCACGGCTTGGCGGTCTGCCTCCTAACACCTCCATGGCCCAGCTCCTCCAGTCAATGAGCAACCAGAGCTCCCACATGGTGAGGAGTAGTCGGCCATTACCCGCAGTTGGCCCTAATCAGATGCACTTTGGAGAAGGTGCTATGCCCCCTGGCATGGCCCAACAGAGCATGCAGTTACAACAACGGCTTCACAGTCAATCAGACCCAATGCACTGTTCCAGCATGGAGCCTGGTGCACAAGGCCCTCAGGCACCGTTCCCTGGGATGATAAACCAGATGCAAGCCACGGCTATGGGGAACTGTGGCCCATTGGGCCAAAGTGGACAGGTTCCCCTAGGACATCCTTCTATGGGACACCCAAGCACTCACCCACAGCAGCTGTCTCATATACGTCAACAGCAACAAGGCATTCCTCATGGACACATCCGGCCAAATATGTCCTGTATGGTACCCAGTAGCAGTGATGCTAGTTGTGCCCAAGCCATGTCTGACACAGGTAAGAACAGGAGTATGTACTTTTCCTTTGCTCTCAGGTGGCGTTGTCCAGCGCCAGTCTCATAAGTTTTTTCAAGTTTTTGTAGATGTTATGATTTTAGAAGTACATGGAGAGATTTTGGTATAAAATGAAGGTTGAACAATTAGATTCTAATTCCTTATGAACTTGCTTTGGGTCTATAAATATGTCTGAGTAATTACAATACATATAATACTGTGCTTATACATTGCATTTAGTAACTCTGTAGCTAGGGCGGCACGGTGGCGCAGTGGTAAGCGCTGTTGCCTCACAGCAAGGAGGTCCCGGGTTCGATCCCCGGGTCAAGTGGTCTGGGTCCTTTCTGTGTGGAGTCTGCATGTCTTCCCCGTGTCTGCGTGGGTTTACTCTGGGTACTCCGGTTTCCTCCTACAGTCCAAAGACATGCATATTTGGTTAATTGGTGTCTCTAAACTGAGCCGAGTGTGTGTATGAATGTATGTGTACGTGTTCCCTACGATGGATTGGCGCCCTGTCTAGGGTTGATCCTGCATTGCCCCCTATGCCGTCGGCTAGACACCGGCTCTCCTGTGACCCTGGGGACAGGAATAAGCGGTTAAGATAATGAATGAATGAATGAATGAACTCTGTAGATGTCTTGGAGTAGTTTTGGATTTAAGACCGTTGCACTATGGCAGTAGTTTATAAATATATTCAGTACATAGTTTTGTGGTTCAGCACTCTTCAGGCACTGAAAGTGACACACATCATAACCGTAAGAGTGGGATGGAGAACCTTTGCTCCATGGCACTGGGGCAACAGGAAGCCAGCTATCAGCAATCTGTCTTGGTTGATCAACCTTCATGGGAAAAGGGAAAATCTGAATGTGTTCTGTCAGACGACTTCTGTAATCCAGGCCTATAGTGAGTCACACTGAAGTTCTCTGTCTGCTCAACCACCATGGAATGTATTTGGAATTTATTTTCAGTCTGATTTTATGCTGCGGTTGCATATCTGGATTTTTTTTTTTCCTCCATCAGCCTCCTAACAATCAGACGACGGACTTATGAGCCATTTGGGTTTGCTGTGAAGAAAGCATTAAAGCTGAGCCTAGCATAGTTGAACCATAGTGGGGGAAAAAAACATAGATGAGGATTTATTGTTGATGTAAAATGAGTGTTTGGAGATAAGGCAGTTAAAGCTAATGGCTGTTCAGTCCTTGAGATTATTAGCATTTTGCTGACTGTCCAGATTGTCCACAGGTTCCCCCAAATTTTTAGTTTCTTTTTTTTTTTTTTTAACATATGCCGTAATAAAATTGGACAATGATAGGACAGTAATGACATGCTTCCCTGGAACAGTGCAGTTGTGCTATTAATAACGCACTGCATTAGCTACATGATGCCACGAGCCACACTGGATCTTGTGGGGGCTTTTTTTTTGGTGGTTGTTTTTATTTTTAAACAAACCGTGTACAGTGTGTGTGGCGCTATAAAGAGATCAGGCTAATATATAGGCTAGGGTTAGGGTTAGACCTAATGTCCAGTGGCATTATTTAAGAAAAAGATACTGCATGTTTAAATGACACAAGCAGACCATTATAAGATGTGCTCTGAAGAGAGTGTGACAAAAAGAAGAGCAGAGAGAAGCAAGTAACGTAAGGTCCCATATCATCGGGCAACTCCTATTTCCGAGCACCTCCTTTTCCTACCTATTCCGTCTTTCCTTTCTCTCCCTTTTCCAGTCGCGTTACGGCACGTAATTACTTCAGGTGAATTTCAGGTGTCCGATATTATGGGTTCTTACTCTAAAGGTAAATGACAGCAGAAAGGGTCTTGGTAGCACTGAGACATTGACTGTGCAGCAGGTGAGTCTGAGCATAATAATGATATCATCAATTAATCAGTTATGTAATACTGCTAGGTAACAACGTCTAAGCCTGACTTTATTGCTTGGGTTAATGGGTTAAATGTGCCTTCATGTGGTACACTGTATTGCCAAAAGTATTCACTCGCCCATCCAAATCACTGAATTCAGGTGTTCCAGTCACTTCCATGGCCACAGGTGTATAAAATCAAGCACCTCGGCATGCAGACTGCTTCTACAAACATTTGTGAAAGAATTGGTCGCTCTCAGGAGCTCAGTGAATTCCAGTGTGGTACAGTGACAGGATGCCACCTGTTCAACAAGTCCTGTCATGAAATTTCCTCGCTACTAAATAGTCCACAGTCAGTGGTATTATAACAGTGTGGAAGCGATTGGGAATGACAGTAACTCAACCATGAAGTGTTAGGCCACGTAAAATGACAGAGCAGGTCAGCGGTTGCTGAGGCACATAGTGCACAGAGTCAATCACTACAGACCTCCAAACTTCATGTGGCCTTCAGATTAGCTGAAGCACAGTGTGGAGAGCTTCATGGAATGGGTTTCCATGGCCGAGCAGCTGCATCCAAGCCTTACATCACAAAGCGCAATGCAAAGCGTCGGATGCAGTGGTGTAAAGCACCGCCACTGGACTCTAGAGCAGTAGAGACGTGTTCTCTGGAGTGACGAATCCCGGTTCTCCGTCTGGCAACCTGATGGGCAAGTCTGGGTTTGGCGGTTTCCAGGAGAACGGTACTTGTCTGACTGCATTGTACCAAGTGTAAAGTTTGGTGGAGGGGGGATTATGGCGTGGGGTTGTTTTTCAGGAGTTGGGATCAGCTCCAACTTTGTAGGAACAGTTTGGGGATGGTCCCTTACTGTTCCAACATGACTGCACACCAGTGCGCAAAGCGAGGTCCATAAAGACATGGATGAGTGAGTTTGGTGTTGAAGAACTTGACTGGGCTGCACAGAGTCCTGACCGCAACCCAACAGAACACCTTTGGGATGAATTATAGAGGAGACTGTGAACCAGGGCGTCTCGTCCAACATCAGTGTCTGATCTCACAAATGGAAGAATGGTCAAATATTCTCATAAACACACTCCTAAACCTTGTGGAAAGCCTCCCAGAAGAGTTGAAGTTATTGTTATAGCTGCAAAGGAGATGATGACATCATATTAAACCCTGTGGATTAAGAATGGGATGTCACTCAAGTTCATATGCGTGTGAAGGCAGGCGAGCGAATACTTTTGGCAGTATAGTGTACGTCACTCTTTGTCACTACAGTGCTCTCATGTGTCAGGACACAGTCATAAGCTTTATAACTGGTTTCTTAGTTATTGAAACATTTTTGCACAAAACGTGTTTACCCCAAAGAACCCTAGGCTATTTCACTACCTTTAATTTTAAGCTCCTATCTTAGTTATTAGAAGGGCTAGGCACACATGCTGTATCTTGTTAGATTTTATTTTCTATTTGTTTGCTGTTGTTGTTGTTGTTGTTGTTGTTGTTGTTGTTTTTTTTCCCCCCAGAACAGTCTAGTCTATCCAGATCTTCCATAATCGGATATAATAATACTCGCAGATTTTTATATTAGTCTTTTCATTAAGGGGAAAAAGAACCATGTGTAACGAAATTATGTTTTAAAATGCATCTCGTCATAAAATGCTTGCAGTAGAGATATCTCGTGTCCTAATAGTTTAGGGGATTGTCTAGAATCTGGCACCGAGAACCATGATGGTGGGATCCTCTGTGACTTTTCAGCAATTCTTAAAAAGAATATACGTGGTTAGTGTCTGTAATGTCAGCCCTACGTTGGAGACAATGAAGAAATTTGCTGCGATTTTAAAACCAAATTACTCGGCACTTTGTCACACCGTTTTACAAACTGGGACGTTTTGCTCTTTGATATGTGCTGCTTTGTGAAGCAATAGAGAGGCTTTTTATTATTCAAGAGAGAAGCTAGTGAATTTGGATGCACGCTGCGTCCGTTCGGGTTCTACTATGCTTAAATTTGATGTCAATTCAAGATACATTTTTCCCGCCAGCACTTTGCATAGACAAGCAACTAGGAACATTGGAAAGGTCAAGTTGAACAGTTTCATTTTTCCACCTCTCTGCGATGAATACTTTGTGAGCGGTTCAAGTGAGAAGAAGGGATGTGAATTTGAATGCAAAATGCTGTTCATAGAGTTCATAGAGTTAAAGTCGGTTTTGGACAAGTCAGGGTTTTTTTGTTCTCGATCCGATTTATTAATTTTGTTCCTGATCCGATACCGATTTTCAAACCGATACTTCTATTTTCTAGATATTGTCCA
>JAOVVH010000015.1:5852036-5864095 GCA_028566435.1 Scorpiodoras heckelii
TTTTATCAAATAAAGTCAAGTGAATAATAAGGCAACATTCAACAGTTGTTTCTCTTAAAATAGACCAGTGATAAACGGCATCAATTTTTGCAATGGTCCTACGATGCCGACCTGCACGTACAACAAACCACAATGTGTGTTAAAACCGCGATTTAAAAAAATTATCGTGTGACAGCACTATTTAAAATGCATTTAACTAGGATTTATTTGTTATATTATGTTACGCAAATGTTTATGTTTCTCAGACGCTCTCAGTCCGTTTACTCATTCATGCTTACTCTAATGAACCGCACTAACAGAACAATCGCTCCGACAAGGGTTCGGCTGAATCGAACCAAAGCTGACAAGTCTGACCGCACCCTAAATGTCACTTGTCACGCTGTCGCTGAAAACATGTCTCACTTGTTGCTCTCTAATCTGAACTTATCAGCATATCAGGCAGCGTTACAACAAATACATCAGGACGAACGATGGCAGACACGACCGAGACTCACCACCCGGCTATTTTTGGTACTTCTTATCTCTTAAACCGATACGTCATTTTACTACCATCCTAAGGGCATGCAAACGTTTGTACTGTCTGCGTATGTGGGAACAAGAAGAAAAAAAATTTTCTACTTCTCTGACGCAGGAACGGTTTTAGACCTTAGCCAAGCTTTAAAAATCATTCCCACTCTCTTGTGTTTGGATAAGCATGCCATTATACACAGCAAAGCACTGTGGGGCTAGTCACCATTTGGGAGGACAGCGTGTTTATCCCTGCATTACTGGGATGGGGGGGTGGGGGTGACGTTTTGGGGGTCAAATCAGGAATGTAGCTAAGAAAGTTAAGCAACCAAGAATTTACAGTCTGAATGAAATGGCTTGAAACAGGAAATCTGTGTTTAACTGGTCGTGTTGAAGTGCTTGACTGATTTACACAAAAGGCAAAAAATGTCCGAGATACGCCTCACTACGGAGAAGAGCGAAGAGTTTTTGAAAACAAGAGCCGTCGTTTCCGGCCGTGGAGGCGGTTACGCGGTACGCGTTCGAGTCTTATTAAAATACTAGGCTACGCTACGTGTTATAGTAGGCAGAACTGCTACTGTAGCACAAGCCACGCCCCCGGGGTGGGACATATACCTTCAAGAAAGCATTTGATTGGATGAACACCCAACTAGTACAGGTTGAGTCATCGAAAAACGTGTAGTCGGTTTTCCAGAAGTGAAAATACAATACAACTAAAACGGGAATCATGTAATCAGACTATGTAAGATGAACAGACAGGTTTAGAGTAGATTTAGAGGAAAGGTGAAGTGATTTATATCAACAAATAACTAAAAAAAAACGCACTTTAGTCTTGTTTTGTAACAATTACTCAAGCAAAAATCATGAATTCAGGGTTAGTGATAACTTTCAATGAAACTTCTTCAGACAGGACATTACACACTGCTGAGTGGGTCGAAATGTGTATTTAGGTACGTTTTTTTCCCCTGTTGGACGTGTCGTGTATTACAAAAGGGCGTAGAAGTTATTAATTCATACCCAGTATATAGTTATATATAGGTTAGTGCACTTCTATAATTAGGGTACTGATATTTATTCACTGCTAGTTAGTAAACCTGCTAGTTAGCTATTAGCTATCTACCTTACCCAACTAGCAAAACCAACATTAGAGCTACTAGAGAAAAACTCATTTACAAGAAGCTTACCCCTTGTCGAGCAACATCAGACGAAGCCATGCTGTATGCTGAATAATTTATTTTCTTTTAAATACGATATAACTTATACTTGGAAAAAGTACCGACATGAAAGAGGCGGGTGAAGCCTATTGAAAAAAAGTTTGGAGGAGAAACGATTGGAATGCAACCGGAATGTACCATTCCTCACGAACCCCCTTGTGCGGCAGGGTAAATCTCTACCTAGGTGGAACAAAAATACCTCCCCGGAAAGGTCCTGCCTCTGACAATAAACCATACCTGATTCTTAAAACTGTTCTAAATTGCTGTGAAGTTATAATTTCGTCTAAATGTCTTGCAAACGTATCATATCAGGAGTTTGCTTTCGGTCGACCTCCCCTGATGTCTACATGGTTGCGCCGTGAAACGTAAACGCTTGGAAAGTGCAACGGGTACTTGCATGTGAGAAACTGGTGACCATTTTGGCTCTGTAGGAGCCGCCTTGTGGTTAAAGCGCTCATGAGGTTGAGATCCAAAATGGCGTGTGAAGGGTGACAGTTTCGGAAAGGCGGGATTAAAGGGGTGGGACGGGTGTTTTTCTGGCTGTGAGTAATGAATGAAGACGTGGTTGCTCCACTTACTGGTAGTTTGAGGGATTAACAGCGGGATAAACTACAACGCCAGAGTAATGGGGGGATCCAGAAATGGGGTGAGAATCGATTTGTTTATTCGAATCGGTACAAAAGAGGCGATTTCCTTTAAAAGGGAAAACAGCTAGAATTGCTACTAGAGGGTGAATGATAATGGTCGGTAATGTGTTGTTTAGTGGGACCTGATGGCGACTGAATGCACCCAAGAAGCGGTTTTGTGTTTTCTATCACAGAGAGGAGGCAGAGTGAAGAACGCGGATTTGATCGACCACTTCCGAGCCTTCATTAACACCGAGCCGGCGAGGAAAGCCGCCGTTAAAGAGGCGTTCAAGAGCTACGTGGACAGCGTGGCGGTGGTGAAAGTGGAAAACGGAGAGAAATACGTCTGTCTGAGGAAACGGTTCAAGGGCTCGGTGAAGCCGGAGAAGGATGGCCGTGACGGAGGACCGGACAGCTCCGCCGTCTTGGAAACGAGCCTCGGCGCTGCTGTTACCCATGACAACCACAGGGAGGCCCGCCCCGCGCCTGTCAGACCGGGCGAGTCCCGGAGCCGCCACGCGCTCAACGGCATCGTCCGGTCGGAGAACAAAGATGCAGAACAAGAATTACCGCCTGCCTCGGCTCGCGCCGGCGCACGTGCGCGCACACCTGCGGGTATTTCGCAAACCAGTCCGGACGGATCGGCGGCCTCGCGCGCGCTCGCTTCGGTGGCGCACAAACCCGCGGATAAAACGGCGATGGGGAATCGGCACGTCGGGAGCGCTGACGCAGAGAACCACGACGGGTCTTTAAGGAGATCGGATGACACTCAGGTGCGCGGTGCACAAACTGCAGGAAAAGGTGTTCCAGGTGTTCCAGGTGTTCCAGAGATCTCCGGGACTGAACCGTTTCCCCTGCTGGCGGCTGACGGAAGTAAGTTTTCACGCGTTCCTTGTTCGCATACCGAAGCCCGGAGCGAGGTCCGAGCAGATCAGAGTCACCAGGACGGGTCAGAGGGTGAGTCCGCACCGAAGGCACGCCAGGAGGCCCCGGCAGGGACACGGAGCGGATCACCGCGACTCACTGAAGGCAGGTGCGAGGGCGGAGCAGCGACGCCCAAAGGGAGTCGGAAGAGTTTTATCCAGCACATGATGAGCAGCTCGCCGCAGGTCCGACGCAGCCTGGTGCTCAGGCACAGCCGACACGCGGCCAAGAGCGACGTCGAGTCGTCGTCGTCCTCTGTAAACCCCGCGCACGACGAAGAAGAGAGCGCCGCCGCGACGCTGGACCCCGTGGAGCACGAGTGGATGATGTGCGCCTGCGACGGTGAGTGGGACAGCCTGCGTCGGCTGCTGAACAGGGAGCCCGGCCTCGTCTCCAAGAAGGACTTCGTGACCGGCTTCACGTGTCTGCACTGGGCCGCCAAGCAGGGCAAGCACGAGCTGCTCGCCCAGATCGTGCACTTCGCGCGGCACCGCGGCGTGACGCTGGACGTGAACGCGCGCTCGAGCGCCGGCTACACGCCGCTCCACCTGGCCGCGGTGCACAACCACGTCGAGGTCATCAAGCTGCTGGTGGGCGCGTGCGACGCCGACGTGGAGGCGCGCGACTACAGCGGCAAGAAGGCGAGCCAGTACCTGCGCAGCGACGTCGCGCGAGACGTGCTCGACATAGCCGGCGCCGACGCCACCGCCGCCGACGCCGCCTGCGCGCACGACGGCGACGAGCTCGCGCTCGGAGACGAGGCCGCTCGGTGGAGGCTGCCGCGGGTTCTCCAGGCCAACCTGAGGCTGTTGTACCGCAGCGCGAGCGAGGACGACGAACGCGACGGTGTCGGGGGGCTCGCGCGGGACGTGCCGCTCCGCCGGAAATCGTCGTTCAGCAAGCTGAAGCCCCGGCTGGGAAAAACGCGCGCGGGGATCCCCGCCATCGTTCACAGCACTTCTCACTTTGAGCGGCTGGAGGGAGCCGCGGGTCAGACTTCCGGTCCGTGTAGAACCAGACCGAAGTCTAACCTGTTTGGGTGATTGTGCACGGGTGCGGGTACGGGTACGGTTCATCTCAGACTTGCTGCTTACACACACACACACACACACACACACACACACCTGTCAGGGGGTCAGAAACTCCTCCTTGCACTCCTGCTACAAGTTCTGAGTGCACAGAAAACACCTGTGACTCTTCCACCAGCACCTGATGTACACCTGAGTGCAAAAGTTTACACCCCCTTTAAAACCATAATTGCTCTACAAACAGTTTCATGTTAATCATGTTGTTTAATTCAAAACTTTTGAGACCTGTTGAGTCTGTCAGCTCTTTTAAAAAAAAATCCTGAACAAACACCAGCAGTCTGCAGAAGTCTTAATTGAAAATTCTCTTTAATCGTTTCAACGCTAAGACGTCTTGCTGGTTTGTTTCATCATTTCTGAAGCGAGGGGAATGCACTTGCTTCTCAGACGTTCATCAGACCTTACAGATTCTCCTCTAAAAGTTTCTTACTTAACTCTTTACTAATATTGAACAAGGACATGTAGACATGTAGAACTGCACTGTGTTTAGGTAACACGCCGCCAACCCTGCGTACTGCACATCTGTATCGTGAAACGTGTTTTATTTTTATTTCAGTTCACTTACTATTGTTTATTATGAAATACAAAGCACCTCATGGACCTTCCTGGTTGAAACCTGGATGAAGCAACACCAGCATTCGCAAAGTGTCCGAGTACGAAGTAAAGTATCTGAAAGTGAAAGTGTCGTCGCAGTCGCAGTCGCATTTTCCCAGTCCCAGGTACACAAGAAAACACCTTGCAGGTGTGCTGTTACAGGAAAATAATCAATCACTGGGTCATGTGACGTGAGCCAATGCGAAGGCCCTGTTACAATCCGGGCGTAGATTATTAATAGTTTATAACATGTTCGTAACATGTTTCAAGTCCTCTTATACCACATCAGTTTATCAGTGTTTACAATGCTTTATTTGATGATGCACAGAAATTTTTTTTATCCATTTTTAGTTATGATAAATGTTGTTGAATGTCCACAAAACAAGTTGTCACTTGTGTTATAGCATAAAAAACCGTAAAAAAAAAAGCATAAACGCCAGGTTGGTCAGTAAGAGTTGCTTTGTATCGATGACACTATATTTACTACTCGGTATAATTTGCTGTCATTAGAGGATTAAGCGCTTTACATTTACATTGAATGTGATTTTTGTTGCACTTTCAGTAAGAGAGCACTAATAATCGTAAAAAACCTTTTTGTTTTCACACTTAAGTAGTTAAGTAACAGACGTTTTAGTTCCCCCTGAGTTACGTTGTGAGTTGTAAGTCTTGCCAAGTATTTGAGCATGTCTGAAATTGTTAGCCGTCATTGTGGTTTCACATGAGCAAGCTCCAGCTGGTTCTGTCTTCACACTCTGCTGACTGAGTGAATACGAGATCAGTCGGTGCACCACAATGGGTTTGTAGTCGAGAAAAAGACAGCTCTTAAAGGAATACCTACCACAAAACTTTTTTTTTTTTAATAAAGCTTAATCAGTATTTTGGATATCTGTAGTGTCCACGTGATTAATGTGTTTAAGAATCTCAGTGTGTCCTTGTACGGATGATAGAATGACAAATAGGTTTCAGGAAAATGGACACGAAGAAAGCAGGAGCGCAGTCGTTCAGGGGGGAAACTATATTTCTTTGTAGAATGTTTAATTTGACAAAATATATAGGTTTTCTTGCAAAACAATTTGTAGGAACAGTAGTTGTCATGTAACCTTATTTAATAACTGCAAAATTATATACACTGAAGTACCAGAAAAAAGTGGTACGGCAGTTAATATTTGGTAGGTCCCAAACAGGACCTTGGAGTTAACGTTGCACAGTCCTCACGCTGATGTTTGTCAAGGCCCCGGCATCGAAATCCGACGTTACTCGACGCAGTGTTGTACGACTATCACGTGAAACGATTCTCTCCAGCCGACGCTGGTCACGTTCACGTTCTTTTTACAGCCACGGTGCTGGATTCTTGTAGTCACGTTACACCCTTGAAAAGCTCGTACGTGAAAATCCGAACTTTGCTTCTACCTCCGAAATGCCATGACCCGTCTTACGAGCTCCAACTATCCGTGATAATTTACCGTTCTCATGGCAGAAACAGCTCTAGAAGCTTCCGTAGATGTCTGTCGTTTTATATACTGTACGCGCTGGCGGATGCACCGGGTGACGTGCACGGGTGGTGTGGCTGTGGATTTTGCACAGGCTCCGGTACCAGGTTTTTTTCTGGTGCTTCAGTGTGCGCACAATTATTTAACACCAAAAAGGAGGAAAAATTGTAAATACATAAATAAATAAAGAAATGGTTTTCAAACATTTGAAAGATTTTGTACAATAATCAGGTACCAGTGATTTTATAGAAACGTGTATTGTGACATAATTAATCACTATATCAATATTATATCTTAATATCGAATATCAGAATACAGCATTGCTTTCCAGTGTTGGGAAGTTAGATAAAACTGCTAAAAAGATCTTAGGAAAGAATTTTCTTCCTTTTCTGTCTCAGATTTTAACATTTTGTGACAGAATTCAACATCTGCCCCTAGACTTTGAATTTGGCTGCAGGTTTCTGTGTCGTTTCCTGTTTTGTTGAGGTTTTTTTTCTCAATTCAGCGAAACATCTTAGAATGTTTATGTGTGTGTGTGTGTGTGTGTGTGTGTGTGTGTGTGTGTGTGTGTGTGTGTGTGTGTGTATTAATCACACATGTACTACAGATGTAACAGGTAGAGATCAGATTGATAAAAAAAACACTCTGGGAGTATTTCTTTAGTTTGGCTTAATATCCTCTCCTCAACAAGTCTTTGTTCAGATTTGTTTATGTGCTGTTGAAGGTTATGGTACAAAATCTTATCAGAAATAACACTGTGTACTGATTGTCCTGTTTAAGAACTGGATATGTAAAGTAAATGTAGAAATCTGCCTTATTTATTTCAGACATAACTGGACATGTGTGTTTGGAAGAGAGAGAGAGAGAGAGAGAGAGGGAGGAAGAGAGAAAAAGAGGGAGGAAGAGAGAGAGAGAAAGTGTGTGTTTGTGTTTGTGTGTTTGTGTGTGACCGGGTGTTTTTCTCCTTAAACACATGACGGTCTGCTGCTTGACCTCATTATCACATGACCTTAAAGGAGACAAGGCTACGCTATCTACCACATGTTTCTAACATTACTCCATTTGTGGAGCTTAAACATGGATCATTTCTCACGTCTTGCTTTTTTTCTTTTTTTTTTTTTTGGTACACATCAGCCAGGATTTTGCAACGGCACACGTGGGCTGATAGAAAACAAAGTTATGCAACGGTACAAATGTTCAAGTCGGGACTTTTCCCCGGAATTTGTAAGAAAATCCCAGCACCGTTTATTGAGAAATGACTTCACACTGCCATGGAAAAGCAGTTTGTTTCACTCTGTGTTTCTGTGTTTCTGTCTTTATCAGTGTGCTCCATTGCACCCTTTCTTATGAACTCATCCATCTGTAAAAATGGTTGTTAAAATGTGTAGATGATTCATCCTGGACACACACACACACACACACACACACACACACACACACAAGACGAATCTGCATTTTTATGACCTTCCCCTGAGAGCTCTTTGGACTGATGACTTTTCTATAAAACCCTTAACTGGTGTCGTGTACATCTTAGAATGTGTTTTTTGTTGATATGCAAAAAATGTGTAGCAAATCTAATGATTTTGTTCATTTTCCTAAGAACTGCTAACTCCAAACTGTATACTAATGAATTTTGAATGAATTGATATCATGTTGTAAATCGTTCCTTACAGATTTTCTACCATTTATAGATTTGTTTTTATATCATTTCTAACAGAATTTTTATTTACAGCACAGCACATTTGTTCACGCATTTCTGCCGTGTCCTGATATGGTGCTATTGTACTTCACATATCAAGATAAAAGAAACTGGTTTTAATCGCCTGGTCCTAACTGGGACGTTTGGTTCTCATCATTAAAGTAATACTGCATTGTCTTTTAACCTAATGCGT
This sequence comes from Scorpiodoras heckelii, assembly GCA_028566435.1. Classification (NCBI taxonomy): domain Eukaryota; kingdom Metazoa; phylum Chordata; class Actinopteri; order Siluriformes; family Doradidae; genus Scorpiodoras; species Scorpiodoras heckelii. Next base: position 5,860,369 of record JAOVVH010000015.1, read on the forward strand.
ACTCAGGATATTTGTACCGTGTGTTTGATTCCTACAGATCACAGAGAATTAAAAAGAAATGAAATTTAGTGAGAAATGGAAGTAAAATCTGCTTCAAACTGACTTACAATGGAGATCTAAAGGCAGTTGTTGATGCAGACAAGAAACGCTTATAAATACTCACACAGACTGGAAGGAAGAAGTAAGACACAATACTAAGGCTGATTTCTTTCTAGCTCAGACTGTACACTCGTGACACTCGATTATAGTTTCATTGTCAAGCTGTTGATAGATAATAGAGTTCAGTCCTCACATTTATGACCACCAGCCTTCACTGCTAACCTCACACCTGGTTTTGTGGTCATTTTCCATTTCTCTACATACGTATATTCAAGTGCAGTTTACGTCGTAACAAACGTGTGCTTAATGACGTAATGTTAGTAATTGTTGAAAGTAGAGTTTTAAATCCGTCCTGTTACTTGGTTTGGACAAAACCAGTTTAAGACACAATATTTGTTTCATTTTGTCAGATAGTAAAATAGGTTAGAATTACAATTTTTTTTGTATGTACTAATTTAGTTTTTGCCTGTGCGATTATTTCAAATTAAATTACATTAAATTAGTGACTCAGTTAGCATGTAGCCTGTTAATATTAGGGGTATAATGATCAGACAATTTGGGCTGAATGAATTGAGGTAACAATCATAAATCCATTATATACAGTGCTGTGGAAAAATCTTAGGCAGCCTGTTGTTTTTAGGTACAACTTTTGTTTTTGAGTTTTGCATTATTGAGTCTGTACAGAAAGATTTTATATTTCAAAATGTTACTTTAACAAACAAAAAATGAAATGTTACACAAAAGTGTTCGTATATCAGTAATGAAAGCAACACATTAGGTTACATAACAGCACTTTTCAGACAAAAAAAAAAAACAGTAAAGGCTGCTGCGTTTTGCTGCAAGAAAACAAAAGGAAGTAAGTGTGACAGTCAAAGTCTCCAGAAGAGCTGTGGCAGATTCTCCAAGACGCTCAGTAAGACTTAAAAGCTAGTTTCCTTATAAAACTGCACACATTATGAACACCTGGGAACACTGTTTAAGAAAAAGACACACCAAATATGGACTTCCTTCAGTTTATGACTGTTTACTGCACTTTATAGTGTTTTCTTACTTCTTCATTATTTTCGAAGGCTTCTTTGCTTTACAGCGAGTCTTTACATGTGTCTAAGGCTTCTGCATCGTACTGTATGGTAATTAGCTGGTAGGTTTTACTGAATGTCTTGGAGAATCTGCCACAGCTCTTCTGGAGACTTTGACTTGTCACACTTACCTCTTTTTTTGCAGCAAATCCCAGCAGCCTTCATTATGTTTTTTTGTCTGAAAAGTGGTCTGTTATGTAATGTGCTGCTTTTGTTACATCAATAACAAAATTTGTACCAAAAAACAATAGGGTGCCTTAGACTTTTGCACAGTACTGTATATATATCTATATATATATCAGTTACAATTGATTATTAGAGTAAAGATTAAAAAATAATTCAGATATTGAAGCCGACGGATAAATAATTAAATTTAACTTACAAGTCTGGTCCTTTTAAAAGTATTCCTTCTCTATGTCTTCATTGACAAATTAACAGTACATCTACCCCAGATTCTGATCACCGTTGTTCAAATATCGATCAGTGGATACTAAATCATATCGAATCCTGTGACAGCAGATTGTTGCCTTAAGAATCAAAACCATGTTGTATCTTCTGGGAGCCTGAGGTTTGCAATAGTGTTTTTAAGATTCATTTAGTTATCACACAAAGTTAGCCACCATTGGACGCATTCAGCATTTCATTAAGATCAAGTCAGAAATTTTTACTTTTTTTTGCAGAAACTGAGGCACTGTAACATTTCACTTTTATACAGAGAAAGAAATGCAGAACCTTAAATTCTTCAGCATCTCTAAAACCACCTACGCAAACGTGTTTCAATTCTTGTCTATGGCAGAATTATAGACAGAGATTAGGGTGAAAAAAAAAAACACTTTCGCTCAGGGCTTCTGTCTGGCATGAAGATAAAAAAACACTATGTTTTCTACTATAGCTGTGTGGCTTACGGCTGTGTTATAAAAGGGCCAAGCCTTTGTATTTGGTTATTCTGGTTTATAATACGATGTTTAGAGATGGGTTAAAGTAATTCACTGTACAGTAAGTTATGATTCAACTAATTGCAGCAAAAATTTCGCTTTGGTGTTTCCTAAAAGATTTGAGGAAAAAAAATTAAGGGATTCTTTTCTGATAGGTTTTGTTACCAGTGATACAGTGTGATCCTTTCTGTTACAACTTTCCTATAAAATAAACACACACAGAGAACACAGAGTAACACTCATGAATTTACATGATGTCTAGCTCTAAAAAGGTGAAAACATGACTAAATTATTATGAGTCACTTGTAATTAAACTTGTAAAAGAAGCGATGAGTGCTGCTGTAATCATAGTAATTATGTGATTAATTTTATTGTTTTATATTAGCGTCATACTCATTAGCACATTGTTTTTCATTATTAGCATGGACTCATTTGGCCGTGTGCGTGTGTGTGTGTGTGTGTTTTTCAAAAAGGCAGAGACATTTGCTGACATGCAGAATGTTCAGTGAGTCATCAAATCACACCGCCCTGCCTGCTCCGCTCCCAGTGTGTGTTCAGTCAGATGTCCAGACACGCTAATCTCAGGATAGACACTCATCATCTGAGTATAACAAGTATTTGCATGTTGTGTGACCAGTCCCAAAAAATGTCTGGTGTCCTTTTTATAAAAATCACCAAAATATGAGTATAAAAAATAAGCAATATAATATTTCCGTTTAAATGTATGAGCATGTGATATAACTAAGTGATATTTGTGTAAAACACTGATTTCAACATTGTTGGCTCCCACACGTTGTTGCTCAGATGGTGAAATGTGTGCGAAATGTTCATTTTAAGACTGAGAAAAGCCGTGCAAGACAGAGCTTTTGTGATACGTCAAGTATTTCTGTGATCATCATGTTGAAAGCTCTATCTGTGATCATTTTGTAACCTCTTGGCAGAGGCAGCGGGGTTTGGGCTGAAATATCCTGGTTACTGAGCAGAAGGATTATGGCGTCAAGGTTCACAAAAGTCCCTGGACCAACCAGTTACAAATCAGAGGTGGGTTTCCCGATAACGATTTATCTTGGTGATTTACGAACAACTTCAAGTACGACGTAACTTTAAGAACACCAGTTTTGCGAGTGTTTCCCAAAAGCCTTCTTAATCGCCAAAATTACGAATGAGTTTTAAATAGTGCTTTGTTGACTCTGCCTCTGCATTTGCACTGGAAAGGAAAAGCACCGCCAGTCGAAAACTGAACCACCGGTTTACAGACTTTTTCTCATTAATATACCACAAAAGTATCATTATGAAAATAATTACTATAAAAATTAATAACTTGAAATATTTTTATTACGAACTGCCCAGCCTTGTGGATTACGTCATCACCTTAAATGGCGTCTCTAGGGTACTTCTATGTGTAAATGATTAATCAGTCAATTTGATTGGTTAAGTAATATCAAGCTTAGTAAGCCAATTTGTTGCCATTTCTTTGCAGAGAATACATGTATTAATTTAATACAGCCAAACTTAATGTCATACTAGGAACATACTAAGTACATACAGGGGTTAGACAATGAAACTGAAACACCTGGTTTTAGACCACAATAATTTATTAGTATGGTGTAGGGC
>JAOVVH010000015.1:6043688-6060588 GCA_028566435.1 Scorpiodoras heckelii
CCATTAGAGAACAGAGTAAAGGGGAATAACAAAGTATGTAGAGAAACAGATGGACTACAGTCTGTAATTGTAGAAGTGCAAAGTGCAGCTATATGGAAAGTGGAACTGAGGAAATGGACAATGATTGTAGAGAAAAGGAGATGGCCATAAAGTTATGCCTAACTAATTGTATATTGCATCCACCATGTTTTTATAGTGTGGAAAAAGGAAATTTGACTCTGTTGTGAAATTTATGTACCAATAAAAAGACTTTGGAAAAAGTGCTCAGGGTTTTGCCATGATCCTGGAAGTCTCCAGACCTGGTTACAAAAAGGCAGAAAAAGTATATGATATCCTGGATGTGGGAAATAAAACACAAGAAATCGTGTTATTATAGGAAAATTGTCAACAAAAGGGTGTCGTAATGCAGCACAAAGTGAAGTGTACAGTAATACTTCAGTACAATTCTGGTACTTCCTATCAATTTATAGTTACTTTAAATGTTATGGAAAATCCATAAAACAAGTTAGTTCCTTTTACAATGTTTGTTATAGCAGCTATAAACAGTTGTTCCTTCGCCTTCTCTCTCTTTAAACTGGCGTCATTTTGTAATTTCAGCGTACACAATTTGACTTGATAATGAAGGGACATCTAAACATCTAAACGTCGAAATACCTTGGTGCAGTGGAAATGAATCTTTGAAATGAATTTGCGAATCATTAAATGAAATTTTCTTGCTAAGGGTGTGAAGAGTTTTCATTGTGCGCTAAGCCTTATATTATATTTCCCCTTCATACAGAAAGCCGTTGACTTGATGTTCCTGGTGCCCAAACGCTGCAATGATATGATGAACTTGGGGAGGCTGCAGGGCTATGAGGTGAGGCTTAAACCTTTAGTAATGCTATTTCAATTTAAAACACACACACACACACACACACACACACACAGTCATGTCTTGCTATACTTGTAAGGACTTTCCATTGGCATGATTATTAATGCAGCTAATTAATGCTGACCCAGCTGACCCTAACCTTGACCTCAGTAAGAAAAACTATTTGCCTCTTTTATTTTTGTTAAAAAAATAAAAAAAAACCACTTTCCTTATGGGGACCAGCAAAATGTCACCACAAGGTCAGAAATATGAGATATTCCTATGCTCATGTGGACATTTCATCTCCACATTGATATAAAAACAAGGAATACACACAAAGAAACACACAGGAGAACATTTCATAACACATCAGGGATCAGCTAGGAACAAATCTGATTTGAGATCAGTGCTTCTGTTTTAACAGAAAAAGAAACTTTTTTGTGTGTCTTGCTAAGGGCGGTTTCACACTTGGCCCACAAGCTAGAGACCGCACCCAGGATCGATTCTTGGATCACTTGACGAAGGGGTTTTTTGTCACACACAGGAATTCCCTCTGAACTGTGGATCAGATATTCTGTTGCAGCATGTTGTAGTCCTGGTTCACTATGACATCCATCTTCCCAGCATTTTAACTTTGGATCGCGTTCAAACTTTTAATCACGTTCTTTTTTTTTTACATACTGCATTGCATGTTTGCCTTTATACAGCACCTTGCTGTCTAACACTCAAGGTCATCAATGTAGTAGGAGGCATGGAATGTATAGTATGATGACAATGTGTAAAGCGTGAAGACGCTCCCACATCTGTGTTGTAGACAGACTGTTTATCTTGTATGAATCAGTCGAACATACTACACATGTCCTCCAGGAACATTGCTTAACAGATATACAGTAGGTTCGATAATCTTATCCCGTGTGAATATTACTAACAGATAAAAAGACAAAAAATTAAAATAAATGCCGGCAAAGAGTGTTGGCACAAAACACACACGGACAAACAAACAAAAGCACCTGGTTAGTGGAATCCGATGGGTGGATGAAATCAAAGCAAACCCGGGACCACCGTTTCCAGATGGACCGGGGATCGGTTTTCACCTACCACACCCAGGTTCGACAGAAACAGCTTTCACACTCGAGCAAGTGTGAAAACGCCCTAACGCTGCTCTAAGTGAAGTTCCAGTTAATCCGTCATGTTGTCTGCCATACAGATGGTTTATATCTGACATGTTGCTTGGCTTACGTTGCACATTTAGGGAAAACTGACGGCTCAGGGGAAGCTGCTGCAGCAGGACACATTCTTTGTGACGGAGCAAGACTCGGGCGTTCTGTCTCGCAGTAAAGAACGCAGAGTCTTCCTCTTCGAGCAGATTGTCATCTTCAGCGAGCTTCTTCGCAAAGGATCTTCGACGCCTGGATACCAGTTTAAGAAGAGCATCAAGGTAGAGAATGGAGGGTGTGGGGATCTAAGGAGTTGATTACAGCAAATAAAATAGCACTATATTAGAGCATAGTGCTGTTATAGGAAAATAATCCACAGTGGGGTGGTGGGTTATTGCTTAATTTATAGCAGCTCTCTCAAGGTACCGGTAATAAGAAAAGCATGAGAAATTGTATGAGAAGTTAGATTTTACCTGACACTGAGACTGGAGACTCCTTCCAAAAAATGTTCACAGAAAGCTTCTGTGATTTGAATTACATCCAGCACTACTATCAGAGCTACAGTTACAGAAAATGAATCAACAACTTCTGAACAGTCAGAATCGAGAATTCAACATCATATGATTGCCGCTGCATTCATACTGACATGCTGTGTTCCTGTGTGATAAGGTGAGCTTCCTGAGCATGGAAGAGCACGTAGAGAGCGACCCGTGCAAGTTTGTGCTAGCGTGCCGTGGCTCATCCGAGAGGCTAACGCTACAGGCTGCTAACATAGACATTAAGCAGGAGTGGGTACGGAGCATACGGGAACTTCTGGACATGCAGAGCAATTTCCTCACGGGTAGGAGACTGGAATTGACATCATAGAGATCAAAGCAAGCTATATTTCATGAGTAATATTGTATGGTTCAGTTTTGTTTCCTTTAAATGTGCCGTTTGTAATGTTTAAAAGCGCTTCTGAGTCTGTAATAATCATGATTTCAAAGACACATTAGAAAAAATGGATGCAATGGATTTAGCTACTTTCTTTATTCATGCTAATGTTACTCTTTCAGGGCCAGAAATAAGCTCCGCCCAGCTATAAGACAATGACCATGTATTCATTACAAAGCTCTGAAAATGACAAACTGCCCCTCTAAATATATCATTCCACAGTGACTGATGTACGTCTGATTTTTCTGTCTTTATTGTTGGCAGCGCTCCAGAACCCACAGGAGTACCAGAAGAAGGAATCCGGATCCTCTCATTCGCTGAGCCGCCAGGCGTCCGGCAGCAGCCGCTCCTCTTCCTCGCACCCATCCACCCCGCTCAAACCCACTTCCTCTTCCTCCAACAGCAGCCCCGCCCACAAGCCCAGCAAGCAGCAGGAGGAGGTCAGTGAGAAGTCATGAATCAGGAGTCACGAATCAGGAGTCATGAATCATGAGTCATGAATCTCTGCTATCTGTGCCAGCCCAGTTACATATCAGATTTCAGATTTATTTCCATTTAAGAGCGGATGTTGCATCACAGTATTTTATTCTGAATTTTGACTGAAAGCAATTTTATTGAGCTGCATTATTCTACATTAAGTACATTAATCAAACGGTAGAAGTAACATGCAGTGGGAATTTACTCAGCTTTACACCTTAATGCAGATACAGTAATAACAGTTCAGGTGCAATAATTGTAGCACCTCATTCTTTTTCCAGAAAAGAAATGACTCATACGACGTTGTTATTTTTCTTTTTCATTGCACCACTGGAATTTTGGCAATGAAATATTATTAGTGTTATAAATATCCTTTTATCCACCCTCTAACGGGACCAGTTTTTTTCTTTTTTTAAACCATTTTTGCCTGTCAGTTCACACCCACCAGCCACTTATCCTGTATCATTAGTCAGCTACTAACTGTGCAGGGTGAAGGCTAACAGATGCTTCCTCAGAGACACACGTGATGCCAGCACACTACATCTTTTCAAACTGTGTCACGGGGCAGTGTAACACTCAGAGGAAAGCGCTGTCTACCCTCTTCCGCATACATGAGCTCAAAGACTCCAGCAGACCTAAATGTCTGCGAGGTGAAAAAGCTAAACATTACTCGGCACTTTTGTTTCAACATCGCAAGCTCTTCTGAAATTCATACAGTGGTGCTTTTTAAAAGTTCCCATAGATTTACATATAAAATGTCTTTTGTATTAGGCATGCTTTCGGCAATGGTGGCTAAACGGTTAAGGCTCTGGGTTACTGATCAGAAGGTCAGTACCGTAGTTTTAGCCCAAGCACCACCAAGCTGCTACACTTAGGCCCTTGAGCAAGGCTCTTAACTCTCTCTGCTCCAGGGACACTGTATCATGGCTGACCCTGCACCATGACCCCAGCTAACTAACAAGCTGGGATAGGTGGAGAAATGAATTTCAACACTATTCATTCATTTGTAACTGTTTCAAAAATAAACAGAGCAGAAAAGACTCAACTTCCTGTTTATTTAGACCATCTTAAAATAGACTGTGTCTGAAATTGTGCCCTACTATCAGTTCCTCTGTGGGACATTCTGTGGACTCTAACCCATTGCCGGGTGCATGCTTTGGGTTCTTATGTCCAGACGTAACCCTGGTTCACTAGTGTGGCTTATTGCATTGCCTCTGTTAAGCTCAACTGTTTGCACAGATCACACGCACACCGTCTTTCAGGAGAGGAGTGGACAGATATTCTTAGCAGGGCGACTGGCCTAGTTTACCTTCTGTTCTCTTGTCTCTCTCTGGTCTGCAGTCACTCTCTCTCTCTGTCTCTCTCTCTCTCTCTCTCTCTCTCTCCTTCATAAAGCATCTTGGCCTTGGTGTATCCTGCTTTGTAGGGCTGCAATAAATCAGCCTGTCACTGAGGAGCAGACTGGAGGAGCTGCTCTGCTACATTTTATTTTTAAAACATCCCAGTAAAGTATTCACAAAGCGAGACATGGGTCAAGGTCCTGATTAGTAACAAATGAACTAAAATGCATATCAGGGAAAGAAACAAAATCAAATAAATGAATAAATTAGGATAAATAATAATAATAATAATAATAATAATAATAATACAGTGAGTGAAAAAAGAAAAGCGCAATAATTTAAATGATATACAAGTATCGCAAAAGTAATGAGCCAGTAAATGTAGAGCAGTTAAAGCTAGTTCAGTGTATGCGTGTTTATACAGTATAAAGTGAAAAAAATAAACAAATGAGCAGTTACAATAAGAGTAAACAAAAAGCTAGAGTAAAAAAAGAAAACTAGGCTCAAGTAACAAAAATAACTTGAAAAAGTTGCTTTACAATATGAAGTAACAGAAGCAAAAGACTATTATCAATTTCAATTATAAAGTAAGGTAAATATTAAAAGCTAGTTCAATACTAAAGTGAAAAATTTGCGTTCATGTTATTTACGTGTCTGTGTGTTTTAACACGCAGGACCTGGACGAGGCGGAGTGTAACGGCTTGTCGTCGGTGATGGTGACGCAGGACTACAACGCAGTGAAGGAGGACGAGATCTGCGTGGTGGTGGGCGAGAGGGTGCAAATCCTGGCCACCAATCAGCAGAACATGTGTCTGGTGTATCGACCTGCTAACAGCCAATCACCTGCTGCGGAGGGCTGGGTGCCGGGACATGTGCTGTCCTCGACCCGGTAAAGCCACACCCCTTTCCCTGTTCCAGACTCTGGAATCAAACAAACCTCACAATTCACAAACCAACCAGCATTCAGAGTTCAATCTGACAATAGTGGACCCTACGCCGAGTCAGGACGGCACCGAGGACTCGTCCGCCAGAGTCCGTCTGTCCCACATCTTACATCTTGCAGTACAGCTATGAACTGGAGATGCACGCTAAGTCAGACTTGGATGTGACATCACTACTGTTAATACGAGTCGAAACAGACAAAAAAAAAAGAGAAGAAATAAATTATATTAATAATGATAACATTAATAATAATAATAATAAAAAGATTGTCTTGTATAGAGAGGAAGTTGAAGTGAAATTGTTAGTGCATTAAGTATGGATGTTCCTGAATGTTAGTGTTTGATGTTCTCTGTTGCTCTGGAATGTACTGTTCTCTTCAAACAGATCTCTCTCTCTCTCTCTCTCTCCCTCTCTCTCCCTCTCTTACTGTCTATGCCAAGCCATTTGCACACTGCGTACTATTATTTTCTTATTTTTTTGAATGTCTTTTCCCCTTTTTTACAGAAAGTCGTCTTCTTATTATTTGCAGTTCATTTCCAAGGTGGGAAAAAAAATAATAAAAAATGAAAAACATTCTGCACTTTCCCCCCCCCCAAGTTATCTCAAAGATGCCAAGTTGTGCAATACCACAAGTCACAATGCTCATCACTGTACCTTTAATGTAACTAAGAATTTTAAATGTATTATTCTGTATCATTTGAAAGTTGTACATAATATTTTTGCCATGATAGAAAACAAACCAGAAGACACCAATAAAAAAAAAAAAGAGAGAAAAAACATAGCTGCTTAGCCTAAAAGGTCTGATAAACGATGGTAGTCCGCACTGCCGCCTAAGTCTGACAGTTATTTTTTACATTCAGCATTCTTCAGATTTAGTACGTGAGAATCATCTAGTTCATAGCAGGCCAAAAAAAAACGTTTAATGTTTACTGAAATTACAGTTCATTAAAGTCGGTGTTGTTGATGGAAAGATCTTTATAATTGTCAAGTATCTGCTCTAGCAGTTTTGAGTGGCCTCATGGTTGCAGCTTCTTCCTGCAGAACTTTATGTGTACATTAAAAAAAAATAAAGAAATAATTCTAGCAGGTATTTCACTTATTAATCTCTGGAATGTGGTTCATAATAAAGCTGGCAATTTTTCATCTTGGATATTTTGGATTGGTTCATTATTTTTAGAAACAGCAGCAGTGGATTAATAGAGATCAGGGTATTCCAGCTACGTAACATTTCTCTGAAGCTTCATGTACCACTTCTGATTAGCGCCACTGATTCTGAACTGATCAGATGTCTAGTTTAAATTTTTTTTCCCACCTCTTCCTTTTTGTATATCTACAAAAAAAATTTCTTTCAATTCTTTGCTGGTGGGAAAAACAAAATTGCACGCTGGCGCAGTGGGGAGCGCCGTCGCCTCACAGCAAGAAGGTCCTGGGTTCGATCCCCCGGTGGAGTGGTCGGGGTCCTCCTCGTGTCTGCGTGTTTCCTCCGGGTACTCCGGTTTCCTCCCACAGTCCAAAGATATGCATATTAGGTTAATCGGTGTCTCTAAAGTGCCCTTAGTGTGTGAGTGTGTGTATGAATGTGCATGTGTGTGTGCCCTACGATGGATTGCGCCCTGTCTAGGGTTGATCTGGCCTTGTTCCCTATGCCGCCGGCTAGGCACCGGCTCTCCCATGACCCTGGAAACAGGAATGAGCAGTTAAGATTATGAATGAATGAATAATTCATCCTGTACTAGTCTTGTGTTCGTCCGGTTAAAGGCTCCGTAGGACACATTTGTTCCGCCTCCAGGGGTGTTTCTTGCACTGCACTAGCAGCTTGTTATGCAGCAAACATGGTTAATCAGTGCATTGTCTTTAAATGCTACTAAACTGGTTACCAATATGCTAAGAAGTTCTCTTTTACCGAAACCCTTGTCTAAATTAACTTTGGCATAAACCCGTGATCGTGGCATAAGAACCTAAAAACTAAACAGCAATCGAGTCTAAATCACACCATCACACCTTGCGTGCATTTTGACATCAAATGAACGAAACACAGCTCATCGAGACTTGATTTTATCATTTTGAATTTGCCATTTTATTTATTTATTTATTTATTTCTTGCATACAGGATATTTCACTGAATAATCGGATAAAGTTAACAATTCTGGATAATACTTAATACTGCAGGATAATAGTTAATACAACAGGACACTCCTGCGTAATACATAAGCCATAAAAGACTTAGATACTTGTGCTGTGCTGTTATAAGAAAATAATCAGCAATATGGTGCTGTGATGAAAGGAAGCTACTGTTACCAGCCCTGAAAAAAAATGGCGTGTTTTGCCATAACAATTTTCTAATGCAAATAAACCTTGAGATTCACAAAGCTAGAATACAAAAGCTCGGCATATTACAGAGAAACTAGAAAATGCCGATACGTTTCTATAACATGTATTTACGGAAGGAGTCTCCAGTGTCAGTGCTTTGTATTTATAGTGTGAATGTCTCCTATGTCTTGAAGGATTTCCCTTGCTGGAAAACTGTTAGTAAGCGCTGACACTGACAACGTGGTAGGTTTTATGCAATAGCACAGGGCTTATTACGTAAGCGCTTAAAAAATCATCTCTGATCGAAAGGCTTAATATTCGGTGTGGCCATAAAAATCCTATACGAATTGCAGTAATTTGAGCACATTTTTAACTTTCTATTGAAATTTCTATTGCATTACACCAGTAGACTGTATATAAGAGTGAACAGGATCACAGCGGGTGAAAAGTGACGCTAAATCGTCTCAGTCGAGCTCTGGTGGTGGGCTGAAGAACAATTTTAACCCCGCCGACTCCCATGTAAGCAAACAGAGCAGAAAGGCAATTTTAATTTCCTATTATAAATCACATCCACTAATGTTTATCTTGTTGGTTGTGTTGTGTCAGTTCTACAAGCTCCCTCCATGTTAATATCCCCTCAGGTTTTCTCTTTCTTCAGAATTAATATTGAAAGGGGTGTGGTAATGAAATGACTGACAGCTCTGGGTGAGTTGATTGACAGTTAATTCTGACCGTCAGGTATCACGAACGCACAGATGAATTAATAGCTAGTTAACAAAAGTTATCTCGGTCAAAGGTGATTCAAAGTTATAAATACTTTTAATGAAAATGATAACATTTGCATTCTTATGAACATTATATTATATATACACGGTGTCTGGAAAAAAGGAACCTGTTTATATCCTTGTATATCTTGACTACATACTTATACTATAATAATCATACTTTAAATTCACTGTCACAAGGATATAAAAGGGTTCTCTTGTTTCTGGACACCATGAGTTATCAAAATATATATATATATATATATTTATTTCAAGGCAATAAATGGCATATTGGTGTATGTACAAACTCTACAGGCATTGAATTGTGCCGTCATTGGCAGTCGTGTTTACATTTATGGTATTTGAGGACACCCTCATTCAGAGCGACTTACATTTATCTCATTTATACAACCTACATTTATCTCGTTTATACAGCTGAGAAGCTGAGGGTTGTGGTCCTTGCTCAAGCCCCCAACAGAGGCAGTTTAGTGATACCGGGATTTGAACTCATGACCTTCTGATCAGTGGTCCAATATCTTAACCGCTGACGTACCACTGCCTCATTTGTGTCATCTTTGATGAACGATAAGTTTATAAGCTCCTGAAAATAAAGATGGGAGAAGATGTGCCACTAAGAAATATATAAGTGGGGTTCAGTGGTCACACTGCCTCGCCTCCTGTCTCTACTACACATGTTCTGGCTCTAATGTTATCATATATTCTGCCTTCGAAAGGGATGTACTGTTCTCTCTTATATACAGTCTGTGGTTATTTTGTAGAGATCAGTTTACTTTTTCTATGATTCACTTCTGATATGTGATTGCCACTGGAATTATTTTGTTCTGGGCCATTGCAGTTTCCTAATACACTCAGACTTACAGATCTAAAAAGTTTGATATTCCTTCTTATTCTTTTGGTGGTCATGCCAACTTCAGGTCCGGGGGACAAAACGCAGGTTTATAGGTTTGGAAGGAATGAGAAGAGTTCTCGTTTTGGGGTGGACGGTCGGGGCGCCATCCACAGGATGCACCTCATAGTGCTGCATCAGCTGAGAGAGAGAAGGGGTAAAAGGGTACTTCAGGATCGGACCACCAATCATAAAGATAATTCGGTGTAAGTACAACGCCGATCTTGATCATTAGACAATAATCAAACTCATACTGACTGAAAGCCCACAAGGGATCCAAGTTATATACTGGACACTCACCCGGGACAGAGCAAAGTACATCTCCAGTTCGGCCACCCGTTTCCCCACACAAGCCCGGACCCCAACTCCAAATGGGATGAAGCTGTAGGGATGGTGTTGGGATTGCGATGGTGACCCTCTCAGCCAGCGCTCCGGCATGAAAACTTCAGCATCTGTAAACTCGTTCTCATCGTGGCAAGCGGCATAGTGACACAGATGGAACTGTGTCTAAAAAGGAGGACAGTAATGGCATATGTACATGTAAGAGGTCTGTTAAAAACACAAGTGCATATGAAGTGTGTTATAAATTGCGTTTTTTGATATTGCGGTACCTTTTTGGGGAACCAGTAACCACCTACGACAATCTCATTTTCCACAGTGAGGCGTCCATTTGAAGCCACGACAGGATACAATCTTCACAGAGAGAGATAAACCAGTTAAACAATCCAATAAAAAGAGTCGACTCTTACTGATGAGCTGATTAAGCATTTGGGAGAAAAATGATTGTTTTTTTTACTTAACGGTGATCTGACTCACTGAAAAGAGCCAGAAATCCTGTCACTACAATGAGTGCTTCGGAATCTGAATGAGTCGGCTTTTTAAGGTGAACTGAGCCGAGTGATTTGATTCAACGAAAAGATTCACCGGGACACTACAATGTGTCTTTTGGGAGTCGGATCATATTAATGACTTGAGGAAATGATCTGAACAAAACATCCACAAACCACAGAGTTTTAGCTCGGTGTCATTATTTATTCTCAACCTAAATGTCACACACTAATCTAGAAATAGTTTGTTCAATCATCTGCTCTGTTCTGCCTTCCTTCAGTAGTATGATGTCATTGTTAACAGCTCCCCCTGCTGGTAATATATTTAATGTCCCTCTCTTGCCATGTGATAAATGGACTGTTGGCTAAATATTCCTTGGCTTAAGCTATAAAACATTTATTTGTATAGCACCTTTCATATAAAAAGTATAATAGAAGTAGTGCAAAGAGCTTCACAATATATGTGGTAACTTCACATATATACAAATCACCAACGCTGTGGGCACTGACGCACCCTATGCCATCACAGATGCTGGTTTTTGCACTTTTTGTTAATAACAGTCTGGATGGTCTTTTTCATCTTTGGCACATAAAATCCGACATCCAATTTTCTGACCACAGAACACGTTTCCACTGTCTTTCTGTCCATCTCAGATGACTTCAGGTCCAGAGAACTCACCGGTGTTTCTGCATAAAATTAATATCTGGCTTCCTCTTTGCACAACACAGTTTCAGGTTGCATTTCTTGATCTACTGGTCGACTGTGTTAAGTGACAGTGATTTTCCAAAGTCCTCCCAAACCCATGTGACTATGTCCTTCACGGTAGCATGACAGTTTCTCAAACAATTCCACCCGAGGGCTTGATAGTCACACACATTCAGCAGCGGATCTCCGCCCTTGGCCTTTACACACCGACATTTCCCCTGACTCCCTGAACCTTTACATGATATTATGAACTGTAGATGTTGAAAGACCTAAAATCTTTGCAATCTTGCACTGAGAAACATTGCATTTGTACTGACTGACAATTCTCTCATGAAGTATGGCACAAAGTGGTGAACCACGACCCATCCTTGCTTGCCTGTGGCAAACTGTTTGTTTAATTTGAAGCAATACATTAACAGGAAAATGGATGCATGACAAGTTAAATTCTTCCCTGAAACACATTCTGTATCTTTATATTAAAATAGTTGTGATGTGTCTAGCGAGTCTGGTGCTAATTTGTTGGTTGGTGCACTAATTCCCTTTTATTCAATATTTAAACATACAACATTTCTTAGTTTTGCTAACTTGGTAACGTAGTTTTGGTTACTCTCTCTCATAGTACGTGGTATTTCCAGTCCTTGATTTTTGGACCCTGTAAACAAATTTACTTGATGTCTGTATCTGCATGTGTTTTGACCTGGATTCTGACCAAGATATGGCTCAATAAACAGGCAGGGCAAGTCAAGGCCAGATGTCGAGATAATGAACACAACGGAAATTCATTTATCACGCATGTAGAAATGGACTTATCCGTGCTTCAGCATTACTGCAGGAGCAGCACTTACGATTTCCAGTTACAATTTTCCCCCAGTATGAATGCACAAATAACCCTGTACTTATTCTCATGTTGCTTTATATGACTTTGAATAAATAAATAAATAAATAAATACTGCACCTTGAACTTTGAGTCAGTTAGAAATGAATAACCCTTTATGATTCCCTGATGTGTTGCGTACCTGAGTGTCTCCTTGATAACAGCTTTAACATACGGCATTCTGCTCAAGTCCTGCGTGGTAGGCGGACGCCTGTCCGGACACACAGACACCACCTCCTGATACAGACGGTTCTGGATCTCCGGCTGACGGGCGAGGTGATACAAAGTCCAGGACATGGTGTTGGACGTCTGAGAGGAGAAGGGAATTCATTTAACACACTTACAGTATATAGTACAGCTCTGCTTCCAAAATCCAGAATGCATGATCAACAATTTGACGTGTTAAGTAAGGAATAAAACCCTTGGGAGCATGCTGTTGTAGGAAAATACTGACAAGGTGG
The DNA here is from genome assembly GCA_028566435.1 of Scorpiodoras heckelii. Classification (NCBI taxonomy): domain Eukaryota; kingdom Metazoa; phylum Chordata; class Actinopteri; order Siluriformes; family Doradidae; genus Scorpiodoras; species Scorpiodoras heckelii. The sequence continues at coordinate 6,056,237 of JAOVVH010000015.1, forward strand.
TGGGATACAGACTGATGTGAATCAGAGTTGTTGATTGTTTTCCCGTAACAGCACAACCCAGAGTGTTTTATTCATTTAATTCACTTCGCATCCATTTAATGCTGTGGAATGTCTACACAAGAAGTCCGTTACAATACGTTCAATTTTTTCATCTCGTCGTTGATCATTGTTCTATAACAGCATGCCCCAAAGTGTTTTATTCCTAAACTATTGTAAATGTAGGTTGGGACTGAGGGCCCTGATCTGAACATGTGAGCAACGGAGTGTGAGAATGTGTGTAACATCACTGAATAAACGCCACCCACAGGCATGCGCACTCACCGTGTCAACTCCTCCAAGCAACAGCTCAGTGATGGTGACATAAACCTCTGCCAGGGAGAGATTGTTGCTCGATAACAGGTAGGTAAGGTACATGCCTTCACACTTATCTCCACGCTGCATCTGCTCCTCCATCTGCTTCACCCTCCTGTCAATCAAATTCCGCGCTAAAGCCCAGCGCATTCAGGTGACGTTAAAAAATGTAGCAAATATCTCTTATTAACAAAGTCAGTAAATATTTTTAAAAAAACACAAAGCAGTCTGTCTTCTCAGAGACATCATCCACCGTACCTACTCCACAGAGATCATCCCAGGCCTGGACGAACTGCTTCCAGTAAGGGAATATTTTCCAAGTCCAGCGAGGGAAAAACAGCACAATCTCAGACAGACTCAGCATGTTATTAGCTGCCGTGATAAAGCGGAGCGTTTCTGTCGGAATTTCCTCCTGGAGGCAACCCAAACGTGTTTCAAACAGGATGGAGGAAATGCCTACAGGAAAACGAGCAAAACAAATGTATTATGTACCGTAAGCTGATATATTGACCTTAAATGCATAGACTCTACATAATAACATTTAAACATACACTATAGGGACAAATGTATTTGGACACACCTCTTAATCAATGAATTCACTTCTGTTTCATGGAGACCCATTGCCACAGGTGTATAAAATCAAGCACCTAGCCGTGCATTCTGCCTTTACAAACATTAGTGAAAGAATGTGTCGTTCTAAAGAGCTCACGGTATTCGAGTGCGGTACTGTAATAGGATGCCACCGCTGCAACAAGTCATTTCGTGAGATTTCTTCCCTCCTAGATATTCCACACTCAGCTGTGAGTGGTATTATTGAAACCTGGAAGCATTTAGGACCCACAGCAACTCAGCCATGAAGTGGGTCACTGATTGCCGAGGCGCATGGTGCAATAATAGTGACCAACGCTCTGCTGTCTCGATAACTGCAGTTCCAAACCTCCTCTGGCTTTAACATCAGCAGAAAAACTGTGCACCGGATGCTTCATGGAATAGGCTTCTATGAACACTGAATGCATTCAAGTCTTACATCACTAAGAACAATGACAAGGGTTGGATGGAGTTGCATAAAGCACGTAGGCACTGGACTTTGGAGAAGTAGAAACATGCTCTGGGGAGTTATGAATCACGCTTCTCTGTCTGGCAGTGTGATTGACAAGTCTGGGTTTGGCAAATGCCAGGAGAATGTTTGGAAAAAGTTTGGAGGAGGAGTGATAATGCTATGGGGTGGTTTTTTATGGCTTGTCCAAGGCCCCTAAGTTCCAGTGAAGGGAAATCTTAATTCTTCAGCATACCAAAGACATTTTGGACAATTGTATGCTTCCAACTTTGTCTGAACAGTTTGGGGAAGGCCGTTTTCGGTTCCTGCATGACTGTGCAACAGTGCACAAATCAAGGACCTTAAAGGCACAGTTGGGTAAGTTTGGAGTGGAAGAATTTGACTGGCCTGCAAAGAACCCTGATCTCAACCCCACTGAACTAGAATGGAGATTGCGAACCAGGCCCTCTTGTCCTACATCAGTGTCTGACCTCACAAATGATCTTCTGGATGAATGGGCAAAAATTCCCACAGACACACTGCAAAATCTTGGAGAAAGCCTCCTCAGAGGAGTGGAAGTTGTTATAGCTGAAACGGGAGGCCAACTCCATATTAAAGTATATGTATCTGAATACAATGTCATTACAGTATCTGTTGATGTAATGATCAGGGGTCTGAATACTTTTGTCCATATAGTGTATCATTTTTCAATTACACATATTGCACCGTCAATCACTGTTTATGGATTGATCACCCTCAATCCTATATCTGCATATCATCTCATGCTTTATTCCACATACATATATATAATAAGTGAGAAGTCTTAAAATGAGAGGCAACATAAAACAATGTAAACTAAAGAATATAACATTTTCACAGAACTATATACTGAACTTAAAGGTCCTGGGAGTTTATATAAATATACATAGGAAACCTTGACTCTAGGTCAAACTCTGACCTTCAAAGCCGAACTTATACAGTTCGGAGGCGAGGTCATGGACAGTGCTCTTGTCCTGGCTGCGCAAGCGCAATCGCTCCACTCTCTGCAGCAGGTCTGACACCACATCGTTAATGACCGGCGCATATTCAGACACTTCTTTCAACTTGAGCATTTTTGGATTTAGAGCGCTACGTATTCTGTACCACTCCTTGCCCGTCCTGTTGGGAGTATAAGGTATGTACTGAGAATGGTTCTCAAATAAAATTTGACATGAAGTTATCCTAAAAATGTAATCTGACCAGTCGGAACATGATTTCAGGTGAGATAATATCTAACCAGCAACTTTCTTAAGATTTCAGGAGCAGCGCTGAGTGCTGAAAGAGACTCACTCAACATGGAGCCCGTAAGCCTGACCCCTCAAATCTCGGTACTCTTTCCAGTGTGGAAGCTCGGTGCGTATTGGGTACCGTCCCTCCTGACGGATCACCTGGGAGATGAGCTCTGCTGTCGCCACGTTCACAAGGTTGAACGGCCCAAACCGTGAGACCCAGATTGGCCCGTACAGACGCTTGTGCTCCACCTGGAACAAAAGTGTTCATCCAAATATTACATCCATGAAAAATGGAAATGCAGAGGATGGATCCTTCTGTACTTAAGTGAATAAGAATTCAATACATTGTCCATACATTCATTTGAGTAAAATTTCTCAGTATTATATCCCGCTGTTTGTTTACTCTACTCTAGTGCATCATCGCCGACATACAGACTCGGTATTTGTAAAATGCAAAACACTAGCTCAGTCTGAATCAACACATAATTCTGTATAACAACAGGAAGATCAGATTGTACGTGTCAGCACCTGTACCACCATCTCACTATGTTTGCTTCCTGCAGCTGCTGGGATCAAGTTCAAGAATTTCTGGCTGCAGAGCAGAAACTCGTCCCGATCGCGATGATCTTTACTGATCTCCATGCTGCTAGTTTTTCAACAATTCTATTCACTCTTTGTAGCCTTCATAGATCCAAGTTACTGTGCTGTCATCTTTTGTTACAGCTTTATGCAAAAAACTTAATTTGTGCAACAGTTAAGTGCTTGGCTGCACAGATGCAGTACAGTATCACCACCTTCATCATTACACGGCAAAAACATTTGCATCTCTCTTTCTGAATATGAAAAATTGTGTCTACTAACTGGTTTGTACATGCCTCCAAGATGTTCTGTAACTCCGAACAGCTTCTGGACCTTGCCAAATATCAGAATCGATTACTCAAGCGCCGTCCACAGATGAAGATGATACTAATAAAAAAAAATTTTTTTCAAAAACTATTCTCCTGATGATTTTGCTCTTTACTTCGGATTGTTGTTTGATTGCTATATAAATGTTAGTTGCTCATTTTTAACTAGGAATTAGACAGGAACATACGTATACACTACCTCTGGGTAAAATTATTCATAAACATATGGTATTAGCTTCCACTGTTAAGATGATACAGACTTGTGTGTTTTGGCAAAGCCAGATGAGAGTCATCGGAGAAATAAAGTTGAGGAATGTGTAAAGGACATTAGACACTATAGCGTCCTTCATATTAATTCTGATAAGGAGGAAATCCTTGTACTAGGACAACATTTGGTCCCTACAAACACCAAACAGATTAGATTAGATTTCTTGATTGTCATTTTGCAATTCATTGCACAACCTGAAATGGAAATCAAATAGTTGCATAAGAAATAATAATAATATATTTTTAAAAAAAAAACAGATTTATACACCCACTCCTTTATATACACAATGGCATATTAAAGGATCCTGGACTTGTCTAATAAATAAAAAATAAATAAGTTTGTTATTGTGTTATTAACTATAGTATGTTCTGGTATGTTCGGTGTGCGAACGGATTTCGGATAAATACTGTTTTAGATTAGATTTAGATTAGATTCAACTTTATGGTCATTGTGCAGAGTACAAGTACAGAGCCAATGAAATGCAGTTAGCATCTAACCAGAAGTGCAAAATACAGTATTTC
>JAOVVH010000015.1:6119976-6135918 GCA_028566435.1 Scorpiodoras heckelii
AGATAGATAGATAGATAGACAGACAGACAGACAGACAGACAGACAGACAGACAGACAGATAGATAGATAGATAGATAATTTATTGTTCCCAGAGGGAAATTCATGGCATTCAGTAGCGTTCCACATAAAAGAGTAAAATATAAAAATAAGATGATTGAAGCAAAAATAGAAATATAGAACTGAATATAGAATATAGAACTGAACGTAGAACTAAATATAGAATATAAAATAAAATATAAAATAGCAAGTAAAAGTACAAATATAAAAAAAGAATATAAAATATAAAAAAATAAAGATAGATATAGTAAAATCTCACAGTGTGATGGAGGTAGTGCAATAAACCACTGTGAACAGTGTAAATCAGTTCAGTACAGTTCAGTAGTGCAGTTGTAATGTCAGTGGTGCAAAATATGCAAATATATAGAGGGGTTTGTCTATTCAGTTGTCCAGAGTACAGCAGAGTCACAGGGTTATTATTTGCTGTGCTGAGATGAGTCGAACAGTCTAATGGCCTGAGGGACAAAAGACTTGCTGAATCTGTCCGTGGAGCAGGACTGGGACAGCAGTCTGCTGCTGAATGAGCTCCTCTGCCTGATGATGGCACTGTGCAGAGGGTGGTCAGCATTGACCATGATGGTCAGCAGTTTACTGAGGGCCCTTCTCTCTGCCATTGATGTTAGGGACTCCAGTTCTGTTCCCAACACAGAACCAGCTTTCCTCACCAGTCTGTCGAGTCACCCGGCATCCCTCTTCTTAATGCTGCTACCCCAACATATTACAGCACAGAACAGGACACTGGCTACCACAGACTGGGAGAACATCTGCAGGAGTTTCTGGCAGATCCTGAAGGACCCAAGCCTTAGGAAGTAGGAACCTTAGGAAGTAGAGCTTGCTCTGTCCCTTCTTGCAGAGGGTGTCAGTATTCGCTGACCAGTTCAGCTTTTCATCTAGATGAACTCCAAGATATTTGCAGATCCTGACCACCTCCACATCAGTCCCCCTTGATAGAGATTGACTACAGAGAAGGCCTTGATCTTCTGAATTCCACTAGCATCTCCTTTGTTTTCACAATGTTCAGCTGCAGGTGGTCGGATTTGCACCACACCACAAAGTCCTCTATCAGGTTCCTGTACTCTCTCTCCTGTCCATCACGCACACACCCCACAATTGCAGTGTCGTCTTGGAAATTCTGCATGTGGAATGACTGGTTTGTATTTGAAGTCGGATGTGTACAGGGTGAAAAGCACTGGTGACTGACTAAAAAATGCACTGAGGAGGAGAATCTCAGAATTTTTTCCATTCTGATGATTTGGATGATTGTGCTTCTTCCGTGGAGTTTATTCAGATTTGTGTGATTGGATGTATTGCACCTTGATTCTTGATTGAGTCTTTGCCCGAGTAAGTGGCCAAGTCCTGATATTAAGACTCAGTTCATTTGGATAATAAGTGAATGGATTAATTGGATTAGATTTACAATAAATGTTTAAAGACAACACATTGACAATTTTGTAAAAAACACCTTTAAATCATCTCAGACATAATACCATAGGAATGAACTACACCTGTAAATTGAGCTGTAACCTGATTGGTCACATTATCCGTTAAATCATGGGAACAATTTTTTTTACTAGGAAGGAGGAAGGCATAAATGAACAACAAAACATGGGCTTGAAATAGGAAATTAAAGGAAAACTACACCCTGAAACACACAAACTGATGTTTTTAGGGATTCTGGTGATTTTTTAATGGATGGTGTTATTATTTTCATTAGAAGTCAGTGGTTGAGTGCTGCAATTAGTCAGAGAAGCACTCAAGAGGGCAAAGTTAAGGCTCCTAATTATGCTACCACCACAGTGCTTCACTATGTGCATGGTGGTGTTCTTTTTGCAACAGGTCTTTTAAATAATGGATTTAATTTTAGTTATAAATAATTTTCCAAATGTCTTGATTTTCCCCCTCACTCCAGTACTGTTTGCTGTTTTGGATAGATTCATGACATATAATCCCAATTAATTCCAATTCACTTCCAGGTTGAAATACTGCAAAATAGGGAAAGGTTCACAGTTATGAATACTTATATTGTATCTGACTGCACTAATAATTTATATCATTTGTAATGCCGTTTTAGTAGTATGCATATGAAATTTAAATAATCTTTTTTGGCTTCTCCAGGGCATTGTAGAAAACATCTTGCACAGATCATCCATTCGAAGCCTATTTCTCTTATTGTGCAAGAATAAGAACTTTGTTCCATTTTCCTGCTTTCTTTTTACATCTCCAATCACATCCATTAGCAGGAGTTGCACAAATTTTGTAAGTATTTTCTCCACCCAGAAAGATCCTTCTTTACAAGCTGTTCATATATCACAGCTCCTTATCAGGTGAATATTTGCACTGCCATTTGGAGATGGCCAAAACTGGAAGGTGTCCACTGTATGCACAACTACTATAGCTTTCAAACAGCTGTGTCTTGTTTCTACGTCCCCTGAACGCTTGAATATACAATGTAAAGACTATCAAACGGAAAGGACACAGTACTATTGCTCTAGGATCTCAATTCCATCAGGATGCAACAGACAAAATTCAGCATCCTTGTTTGTGACATAAAGATTGACACTTCCCCAAATCCCTCTCCTATGTGTACACAGGCACCTCAGTTAGTTTACATTGTTGGGTTACTGTGTCCGTGCAGGTCATCAGGCCAAGGCTTCTTCTGGAATGGAGCTGCAGCTGTGCAGGGACTCGTTGATTTTCCCAAGCCCCCCTCCATCCCGCCGGGGGACACCCTGCAACTCCCCTGAGCTCAGTCCGTTTGGCAGCGAGCGTCTGGGGGAGGTAGGGCAGAAGATAACATGCTGCTTGAAGAGCCCCATATTACCTCACCAGATAAGGCAAAGGGAGGAAGACGGAGCTCGGCGAAGAGGACGCCGAACCTCTGGGCGGAGAAGAGGAGTGAGCCTCAGTCTCACAGAGACCTGGGCACTGCCACAGTGAGAGAGACTGTCGCCGTGGTCATTCTCATGGCAGACACAACACTGGAGGAGGCTTCAGCTGGGGATCAGGGCGAGATGGGAGGGAGACATCAGACTCTGAGATGGACACAGCCATGCATGAGACAGGCCGTACACAGAGAGCTAAAGAAGTGGGTGAGTCAGACCAAGGGAACAGCCCATGCTTATTTACAACTACCGGTACATGGAACAGTAGAAATGTAAAAAACTTGAAAAAGCTTGATGAGTTGAGTCTAATGCCAGACAATCCTGAGCAATTTTCGATATTTACATCTTTGCACTCACTTTCATAAAATATGTTTATCATCGTTCTTTACTTTCCTAATTTTTTCAGCCAAGATCTGGGCCTGGAGTACAAGCCAGAGCATTAAAGACGCAAAATTCCCCCGAAAATGCAGCGAGGGAGAGGAGCCGTGTACAAAACCTGCGCCAGGCATTCCAGAGCCTCCAGGCCGCCTTGCCATCGGTTCCTCCAGACACGAAGCTCTCCAAGCTGGACGTTCTGGTCCTGGCCACCAATTACATCGCACACCTCACTGAGACCCTGGACCAGGGGGGAGCTGTGTGTGATCACCCAGTGCTGCAGAGAGCCGAAGGCTACCTGCACCCGGTGAAGGTGAGTTTTATTCAGCCTTGAGTTTTACTGTTACAGATATGAAAATAATTTCAATGTCATTCTTTTAACAAAAATGGCACCGAGATTAACTTGTAGTTTTATTTTGTGCTATGGATATTCTTTACAAGTTTTGGATTTGTAATTGCAGTGTGGGCTGGGTTTCTGTGTGACAGGTTTGCATTTCTGTTTATGTATGCCTTTTCTTGTGGACATCTTTATGAGATAATTAAAAAGTGCAAACGGATATCATACAATTTTTTATTCATTTTAATAATTGTACATTTTCTAGCAAAATAAACACTCTTTTTTTTGGCCCTCATACATGTAATTATTACAAATATAGTTTCTAAAGTCCACTTTATTAGACACATGTAGAGTTCAGTACAAAAGTTTGCACACACTTACTTTTTAAATTACGCCACAGTCACTGTGATTTAGATTTTATAGGTGCTCCTTCATTATCACAAGTTCATTTTAATCTATTAATACTAGGACAATTAACATTACTTCTAGATGTGATATAATCCACTAAGCCATAAAGGAAATTTTTCTCAAAAATTCTTTTGCTAAATTTGAGTGCTTGAGAGCTTGCATCTCACAGCAAGACGATCCGGGTTCAATTCCCGGTCCGGGCCGTTCTGTGTGGAGTTTGCTCCCACAATCCAAAGACATGCATGTTAGGTTGATCGGTCACTCTAAATTGCCCGTAGGTGTGAATGTGTGCGTGAGTGTGTGTTGGCCATGCGATGGACTGGTGACCTGTCCATGGTGTACCCTGCCCTCACCCGATGACGCTGGGATTGGCTCCAGCTCCCCGTGACCCCGACTAGCGGGATAACGTGGAAGATGATGGATGAATGGATGGATGGATGGAGGGATGGATGGAGAGTTTGTGTGTAATGTCTTCTGTATTAAATAAGACTTCAAGTTGACTGGTTTAAATCATATGATAATTTAATGAGGATCATTAAAAAGAAAATAAGCAGAGTATGTCAACGGGGATGTAAACTTTTCAGCTTGGTTTGTCAGATGGCTAATAACTGCTGACTGAGACTCATCTGTTGTAATATTTAGGCTTTAGCTCATATTCTTTATGGATAATCTTTTTTATTATTATTTTTTTAACCAATTTGCAATGTCCATCATCCTCTAGTTCTTAATTGCATCTGACCACACCACACTGGTAGACACTGAAATAAAACAGTAAGAGTAAACAGTAATAAAACACCACTGCAAAAAAAAAAAAAAAAGCTAGAGTAAATATCTTGAATATGGGCAGATTTATCTAATATCACTTATTATGAGATGATTATAACTCAAATATGCGATTAATAAGCCTGTTTTAGATGCTTATACACATTTCTAACTTGAATGATCTGCCAATAGAACAAGCTTGAAATGATATTTCTAGACACCTGGCTAAAAAAGGTTTTATAGTATATTTGGCTTATTGTAATATTTTAAGATAAATGATAGGATATACTACATACATTCTAAGATATTATAAAAGACTGATATGCTGAAAGCCTGTTAGTAAATATAAACATTGTGATATTATGTATTTGTGGTGGCGGTCTGGGAAAACATCTGTCATCTCTATACTGGCAAACAACTATGAACAAGCCTGAAGATTTTCCTATAAGCTAAAATACTGACAGGTGGCAGGTAGTGCAGCAGGTATATAGCTCCTGCCTCACAGCTCCAGGGTCCCTGGTCTCATCCTGTGCTTGGCTTACTGTCTATGCCTACAGTACATGAATGTATATTTCCTGGGAGCCAAACTCTGGACCCGACATGATCCTGACCAGGATAAATCAGCTAATCAAGCTGAATGAATAAACAGGACAGCGGTCGTAACAGAAGAGTAGCACGGAAGCTATAATGTGTTTCTGTCTCGCATGACATGCTGCACTCAAAGTCTGCTCTTTTTCTTTTTCTTTCAGAAGTGGCCTATGCGCTCTCTGCTGTACTGCGGGAACATTGGCGAGCGACTAACTGGAGCAAACCCCGGTCGGGAGGAGTGTCAGACACCCAGCAGCACAGCCGAGGTCCAAGCAGACTCAGCTGATCCGCTGTAGATAGCTCTTCTCAGTCCTAGAGCAATAAACTTTTATAATTTATGTTTAAATAATAGGGTGAATTCAGATCCGATTCAAGTACTATAGGACACAAGTCTTGTTTATTCCAATTTCATTTAATGCAGATTATTATGAGCACCACAGCAGCACTGGCATATAGTCATATAGCCTTCGTTAAAGTTTGTTTCTTATTCTTCATCCGTTCTGTTTTTTCGCCAATTTGTGGTCAGTGATATCATGTACTTAAGACTCAACCAATCCACCTAACACTTGGTGTGGTTGTAGCCCTACCTGTCTGATAGAGCGTGTGTCATCCTTCATGCTAGCACTTTTTGGGCAATAGTTCGAAATCTGTTTTGCCAAAAAGTATGACATTTTCGTGGCAAGTTGACCTCTAGGAGGCGAATTACCCTACAATGATTCATTTGTAGAGTAGTACCGAATAGTGAATAATCTGCAAAGCAATAATGCAGCATTTCACTGGCCAAAATCTTGTGATGTAAAGACTCAAACTTCACAAAATTTCACAGCCTGTATGACTACAACATTCTCTAGACGCACACCAAATTTTGTGCAATTTCATCTATAGGGGGCACCGGAACTGACTGACCTCCTTTGTGTGCTTTCTTCTTTAATTTATTGTAATTGAATTAATGATGGTCTTTGTGTCCCATACTACTTGAGTCCACCCTAACAGCCCGGACCAGTTACATTTATCTTCACATTTAAGCACAAAAAAGTTATAATCCTGGAACCACACAAAACCTGCTTCTACACATTAATTATATACTGTACTATATGGCCAAAAGTTTGTAAACGCCTCACCTTGGCACCCATATATGGTTCTTCCCTTGTGCCAACTGTTGCCCCAAAATTGGAAACACAATTATACAGGATGTCTTTGTAGCATTAAGAATTCACTTTATTGGACCTACAGGGCCAAATCCAGTTTCAGAATGACAATGTGACATGGTGTAGGAGTGAAAAAACTTGTGTCCTGCACAGAGCCTTGACTTCAATACCACTGAGGTTGTGACCCCATTTGGGACAAACTGGAATGCCACAATGTGCAAATGGGCAATTCCCCCAGGAGCCATGCTCCAAAATGTAATGCAAAGCCTTAATAGAAGAGTGAAAATTATTACAACAGCAACAGTGGGAGTAAATCTGAATGCGGTGTTCAAAAAGCCCATACAGGCGTGATGGTCAGGTGTCCACATACTTTTGACCAGACAGTGCTTATCTCTGTTTTATGGCCATGTTTTAGATTTTTTCTTTTTACACCTGATGAAAGCTAACTTTGCTATTTATTAATGCTTCCTATAAAGAGTGCACTGTTATCTTGTTGCGAAGCGTGTCTAAGTAAATAAGACATAATTAAACCGTAATGTTCCTTTCCTCAAATTCTTTTTAAGCGAGCCTCATTTCAGCCGTCTGCAATCTCCCATTCCCTCCCTGACATGTTTGTTCAACTTTAATTTGCGTGTCTAGTACTAAATGGGAGTGAATGAAAGTCTTGATTAGTAGATGGGGAGGGTTGTTATGGGGAACACTTGGCAACCAAATGAGAGGAGGACCCATGAATTGATGTGCTCTTAATCAAGTTCCCTGCAGCAGGATCTCACATCAATTCCAGCACTTTGCAAATCCTCACTAATAATTCACAGTCGCTGAGGTTTATCATCTAGCTACAACATGCAAAATGTTTTTGCAGGGTATCCTGGGCAAATTCCTGGGTTTGTATGTCATCCCAAAACAAACGGATCACCAAATCGAGCTGCGTCCATAAACATCAGTCAGCTCACTTCTAATGACCATGCTGTGAGATTCCCATCCAAAAAGAATCAAGTTTTTCTTGCACAACATGGGCACGGCTCCATAAGGAATGGTACAGCGGTCAAGGATAGCTCTATAAATCTGCTGAACTGTCCGATAAAAGCCTTCACTCTGGCGTTAATGGCAGGAATTGTTTCACTAGGGCAGGGGTTACGGACCAAGAGAACGAGGGCAAACGTTTGTGCTTTCATGCTACAGACATTCCTGCTCAGTGTTCTTACCAATTAAGGTTAGATTTTGGTTCATCATCCAAGAACAATGTGCTTCATCCATAAATAATACATATATATAAATTTTGGAGATAAATGCTCGAATTCTTTTTTGGAGAAAAACATCCTACTGGACATCTAATACAAAGGCTCAAAATATAGCACTACACACAGTTTCAATGTCCTATATTTCTTGTTCAAATGAATCATTAAAGACCAGCTCATACTGATAGCATGCTGAATTTATGCTGTGCTCTGGCCACGCTCCCCGGACTGGAGCAGCCTGTGCAGACCAAAGTCGGAGGAGGAAAACATGGAAAAATGTATCACACAGTCCAAAAACGGACAGAATATAGACCTACATCAAAGTTGATTTAACAAGGACCACCATTTACCAAGGTGGTCCACGAAAATCTCTTTCAGATCCCTGAACGGAGGGAGTAAAGTCTCTACGAAGCAGCCACATATCTCTGGTTATCTCCGAAAACAAAAAGGATCTGTATTTTAGGCAAAAGGTCACTTTAAGAAGTCACCGTAGACATCATAAAGTCCGCTCAGACACTTCTCAGACAATCCGTCTTAAAGGGATGGCTTTAACAGTAAGGCAAGGAAAGAGGCACAAGCATGAGATAACAAAATATGTATTTAATATGACCGGGGTGAAACATGTCTGCCTCAGTGGACACATTTCTTTCAACAGCTCAGTTTTATGACATGATGCACATTTATGCACGCTTTCATTTTCTTCAAACTAAAATGAAAAAAAAAAAAAATGATAAGAGAAATTAAAGTCATAACCACAAACAAGGTTAGAGTGATTTCTGAAACGGTTAAAAAATTAAAGATAAAAAAAAAAACAATAATAAATCAGTCCTTTATGATACCAGATGTACAGTCACGTGACCATGACATGACCGACGTCTCTCCAAAGATGTATAATGTCCATATGCACAATAAAGTTTGTTAAAGAGGGAAATTTATTCTCCTTTCTCTTCTTTAAACTTTTTCTTCTTTTTCTTCTTCTTCTCTGTAGTCTGGTAGAAAAAAAAACAAAAAACAAATCATGATCACAAACAAGCTAAGAGTTAAATGACATAAATCAAGTCCTGGACAGAAAATCTGACACCTCTTCTATGGGACTGATTACCGTCTCCTCTTCCTCCTCTTTGGGCTCTTCAACTTTCTTTTCTTTCTTTTTCTTCTTTTTCTCTGTTGTCTGAACACCAGTGAAAAATAAAGAGCATTAAGAAAAAAAATACTAATAATAAAGTTAATTTCCTGCAGACGAGGACGCATAGCCAAGTGCCGTAAATAAGCCGGGACGTCCAGAAGTCATCAAACATGAGCAGATCTTAGTCCTCACCTCTTGTGCTGGACCGGCTACAGCCTCTTCCTCCTCCTCCTCCATCTCCACTTCCTCTTGCTGATGCTTCTTCTTTTTCTTTTTCTTCTTGGGCGTCTCTGTTTCTTCTGCAGCCGCCTCTTCGGCTTCTGCGAGCAAACAAGAAGTCGTCAAAGCATCGGTCCAGCACATTATCGTCTCAGACCCAGTTTATGTTTAGAAAGAGCGCGAGATCAAGGGCAACTCTGATACTAAAATGAAAAGTCGGTGACAAGATCAGGATAGTTTCGTTAGTTTGATGTTGGAACAGAGCTACAAATGCAGTACTTCTATTCTTCCAAACCGCCCTAAAAACTCAAAATGATTCATTAAGCCATTTTATTAGATAACATGGTGTGTAAGTTGTGTTTTTAATCTCACCTGCTGTTGGCGTTTCCTTCTTCACTTTCTTGGCTTTAACCTCCACTGGCTTGTCTTCTTCCTCTGCCTCCTCCACCTCCTCTATCTTTCTCTTCTTGGCGGTGGTTGGAAGCGTCGAGTCGCCAGATGGGTCGTACAATTTAACGTCGCTGTTAAAGGAAATTAGGAGTGAAGTGTGACGTTACAAATCAACATCAAATCTCTGTTTGGAAAGAACTAACAAAACAATTATTGACTATGGAGTGGTGGTATAGCCTGACACTACATGGGGTTACTGTTACCACCCTGGACATTTCCTCTTACGCCACTGCCATCATAGAAGACTATAACAGAAGACTAAGCTATATCTTCTGACCAACCAGAATCTAGAAACAGCACTTTGGTGTATATAACCGGCACGTTTCCTTACATCCTCAGTAGCCGAACTCGAACTCACCTCTTGTGCTGATACTTGTCTGCTCTGGCCAGAGCTTTTCCTGATCCACTGATGCGTCTGATCTAAAGAGTGATGAAAAGCAGAGCGCTTTTAACGATAGCCGTACACACGCGCTACAACATGCAACAAACCTCTGGTCTTTATGCACACAGAGACTGATGTGACATTAAGCTCAGATGAGGTAGTGACAAAACAGGCCACACGGAGACTTCAGGAACGTGACATGATGTCATTATCATCACCGCTTATTAAATCATGCTGTAGATACTAGAGCTTTCCCCTTACACACCCCTTTCTCCTCGAGCTGGCGTAGTCGAGCCTCCAGCTTGGCTCTGTTCTCCACACCCATCTCGGCGTTGGTGTCTTCACCCAGCGCGTCATAGCGGATGGCCAACGCCGTCTTGGCTGCCAGCATTCTGGAGATCTTGCCCTTGTTTTTGGCTGTGGTCTGGCCCACCAGGGACGCGTGGTAGATGAGACCGTATTTGGGCGTGTCCCGTCTGGTCTTTAGCGCTCTGAACAGGGCTTTCTCCGCCCCCAGGATCTGCACCGTAGACGCAGGGTGTTTCGCCAAGTTCAGCAAGGAACCTGGTGGAAGGCAAACACAACGAGTCTGAGCAAAACTTGCTGGAGTTTTAATGAGTAACATTAAAACCTTTAACACGGCAGAGCTTTGAACTGTATAATAATTAGTTTAAGGGCATGAAAATGCTCAGAATACACAACAGGGAAACAAAGAAGCCTTACCGGCGTGAGAGATGAGCCGAGCCCCCACCAGCTCCCCCACCATGACTGTCAGATTCGGCGCGATGGCCATCATGCGGTTTTTCAGGTAGTCGTACAACTGAGTGCGATACTCTGAGATTTCGATGACCTGTTTAAAACAATTAGAGACAACATGCTCAAACAAATCCATTAATACATAAGGAACAAGCTCAAATCCGTATCACAAACAGGACACAAACCTGGTCACACAGGTGCATGATGTTGCTGATGTCCTCCTCAGAGACTTCGGTTCCCATGGAGATCTCAGCAGCCAGTTTGACCTCTGCCTCCACCTCCTCCGGCAGCACGTCGGACAGGTCGGTGCTCGCTACATTTGTACGATCACCTACACACATGTAAAAACAGGGTTAATGCCGTTTCATCATTGTCAACTGGAACTTACGCAGCATCAAATACTGAGCAAGGACATGCTGAAATGGGAAAATAATCAACTATGGGGTGGTGTGATGAAGCAACTTTTTTTTTGGTTGAAAAACTCTTAATACAAATCCCTGTGTAAGCTGTTGCTATAGAAACAACGGTGTGTTAGAACAAGCTCATTAATACACAGGGTGTCCTCAAAGTGTCCATACAAGGAAAAATGAACAAACTCATTATATTTTATATTTGTAATATGCCAACAGAATATTTTATGAACATTTCGTAATATTCTGTAATGAATATTTTGTAAATAAATTTATATTTATCTACAATTTCCCATTTCCCGAGAGTGCACGCACCGATCTTCCGGACGGTCTTGCAGTACACCAGGTTGTCCGTGACGATCTTGCCGAGTTCAGGGAAGTGCCAGCCGTACCACTCACGGCAGCGCATGATGTAGTTATTCAACTCCTTGTCCAGGTCGTCCAAGAGAGCTGCAAACGCAAAGGGAAGGCAGTGCAGTGAGGTAAAACTCTGACACCGTCATAATCGTGGCATTAACTTTGACGCTCTGTATTACACTCAAGCTCAGATGAGGTAGTGACTTAGACACCTTCATTGTTCTCAGGGTCTTGACACAAGGTCATAATCATCAGCGCTTGGCTTTTATGACTCTATAAAGCCTGATTTCAGAATTGATGCACTCACATATGGCTTGAACAATCATGGTGTCCACTTTGTCAGGGCTGAACTTCAGCTTGTAACGGGAAAGGCTAGGTGGGGGAAAAAACAAACAAACAAAAAAAAAACTAAACATGGCAATAAATTTCAGCGCCATATAAGCACGTAAGCATGAACAAAAAACCCAAAATGAATCATAGAAAGCATGTGATTCATCTGTTTTACTGTCTCAGTGGTAGTGACGAATCGTGGTTGGTTTCTTCAAAGAATTCAGTCATGCAACTAATCATCGACAGCAAACTTTTTTTTTTGTTTTAAATAACAAATCTACATGTATGAAAGCTTTGCACCTGTGAGCCAAACCCAAAGACATGGCGCTGATTTCTCTGGGAGGAAGCCCGGTGATCAGACCCTCCATCTGTGTCCTGATGCCCCTCATGAGCTCAGCCACAGCGGGACTGTGCACGCAGCTCAGGTTCAGCTTCTCCTGGAAAGAGGAAGACAGAGCACAAACCAATCACGATCTGGCTCGAGAAAGGTCAAAGAAAACCTTACTGTGTGGCTGCATTCCATTTTCATCATACACTGTTGCTTGCTGCCTGTATATCTATATATAAGGTCTGTCCGGAAAGTAATGACAATGAAATGGGGCCGTGTCAGCAGGGTTTCACAAAAAAAAACTGTCTGGGCACTGCGAAGGCTGGAATGCAACTGAAACGGGCCCTAATGTTTATCTCAGCTCCCACACTAACTGACCTTGAACCACCATCCCCATGCGTAAGCCCTACGGACAGCAGGAATTTCATTCTCATTACATTCTGGACAGACCTCCTACATACACTAATAGATATAAATGTTTGTTTTGTTGCGTTGTCCTGGGTTTTGGTGTAATAATTTTTCCTCATGTACACCGTCCACCCAAAGACACCGTTCACGAGAATAAATTACATAAAGGACACGACGTTTTCTGATCTGAGCACAATATGCGGATTATCCAGGAAGCGTGCTTACTTTAATGACTCCTCCCAGTTTAGCGTCCGTTATGGCCAGCTGCTCGTGAGCCTCTTTGGCCACCACTTTCTTCAGAACCTTCTTTAACGTCTTTCCGATTTTGCCCTCAACTAGAGCGGTGGCCGCTGAAGAGAGCAGGAGCGACAGAGAGACTCGTTTTCAGTGCAAACAAAAGTGAACCATAACAATAATAATAATAACAATGACATTAATAATAATAATAATCAGAAAGCACCATCGGATCGTTAATATGAACTGTACTGAATGAGCGCCGTCTCAGTGGTTGGGTGAAAAGTTTGCGTATTGACCTCATATGGTATTCAGATTAACAGAGACATCACTGACAAAAGTGACACATTTTTGCCACTGTGCTTGCACACAGCGAAATTGAACCTCCGCATTTTAACCCATCCGTTCAGTGAGACGCACTAGGGGGCAGTGAACACATGCCCGGAGCGGTGGGCAGCCCTAGCCAGCACCCGTGTGGCCATCGAGGGTTAGGTGACTTGCTCGAGGACCCTTCAGATACTAGAGTCGTGTCGGCCACAGGAATCGAACCCGGTACCGCCCCAATACAACATCCACAGCGAGACTAAAGTATAAAAGTGTAAAGTGTAGTTCCTACAATAAACATGTCGGTACCTGCCAGGGCTTCGGTCGTGTCCTGAAACTTTTCAAAGTGCTTCAGTTTCACTCTGTAATACAAAGAAAACTTAACATGAGCAATGATGTGCACCGAGTTTAATTTTTTTTATATATACATACCTGGCAACCCTGGTTGAATGCATATGCATTATTTAGTGGATTATGGGGGGGTATTTTTCTATTATGCATGAAAGTCTGTATATAGTAAAGGTTATCTGTATGACATTCATATGTTTAGCTGAACATGTCAATCTTATCTTAACAACATATTTAAGGTCTAAGAGTGGTCTGATTTCACCGTCCCTTAGTGTAGAACCTCCTAAAGGTTAGGGTTAGATCCCAGCTAGATTATTATTGTGCATGCAAACCCTAGGACATGATCAGGGATCAACCCAGAGATCTCTGCAGACTATAAACATGCTGTGCATGATTTCAAACCAAAGATCACGACTTAGGCTTAAACCTGTCTCACATTTTATTGGCTTTTTCCGGTGTTTCAAACTCCTTCCACAGGCTGTCCACCTGCTGGAGCTTCTGCTCATCCAGCACCTGTATAAAGAACAACAAGGACTTTAAAAAGAGACCTTCAGATCATCACGTGGTCTGGAGATCAAAAGCAATCTTCAAAGAGATTTTCAGAATTTCCAAAAAGGCCCGGATTTAAGCTTAGCCAAGACACAAAACAATACAACACCCACCTTATAGTTAAAGAATAACCAGGTGACATTAATACAATCATGATTTCTAAGCCATGTTCATTTTCACAGCCCAAACTGTTAAGGTTACTTAACTAACTTCCAAATCTATCACCGCTAGCTTACGTGCTAGTTAGCTTTAACGCTAGTCAACTTAACTAGCTAGCAAACACATTTCCCATGAAATATACGCGTCACTAATGGAAACAAAGTATACATACCTTAAATATGGCATATCCGGCGGCTGTTTCGAATAAAACTAACATTTTTTTAACAGAGTATATTCTACCTAAACCGATAAACTGAGCTCCCCCGGTGAGAGCGTGCGCACCTCACAGAGCACATGGAACTTCTCACCACGCGGTACAGGATGCGCGGAGTGTTAGTACGCATGCGCAGTAAAGCCACGCAAGCCACGCAGAAGACGTGTGAGCATGCGCATGCGCATTGGAGATCCGCCGCGGAGATTGGCGTGTGTTGCCAGGTGCTTCGTTTTCTCGCGGGGATAAACGCTTGCTTGCTTGCTTGCTTTGTATATCAATCAGCGTCAGCGTTAATTATATAAATGTGTTAAGGAAAAAATTGCTCATTTTTATCTGCTGTCCCTGGGAAGATTGTTATTTAAGAATATAAGAAAAACAAACATTTTTTAAAAATTCCTTTTTCCCCTCATAAACTGGGCATTTTGCATACAGCATACACTAGTTTAATTGTATATACAGTACATATTTCATTCATTATAGAATTAGATAAATATAGTGTATATATCTATTTAATAAACCATAACTATATAAGAGCAATTCTATGTAAATATACTGATTTAAACAACAGCATTTTGCATAAATCACATATCAAGCTGAGCTGTGCACCATAAAACACATAGGTCCTCCATCCTACATTTACATATATGTAGCTATGTATTTTTAACACCTCTATAATTTATTTGCACATTTACCATTGCATTTTGCAGTAATATTAATGATAGTAGACTTTAAAAGCTGTGAAAAAATTCTGGAGGAAGTCATGGGGGTCGTGATTTGTGTTTTGAGCATAGTCTATATAGTACAATCATGGCCAAGAGTTTTGAGACGGCACAAATTTTGGTTTTCATAAAGTGTGCTGCTTCGGTTTTTATGGTGGCAATTTGCAATAACGCTATATTGTTATGAAGAGTGATTAGATGAATTACAATAAATTGCTAAATCATTCCTTGCCATGAAAATTAACTTACACACAAAATTCCACTGCGTTTCAGCCCTGCCAAAAAACGACCTGCTAACATCATTTCAGTGAGCGTCTCGTCAGCTCAGGAGAAAGTGTTAAAGAGAACGGCGCGGCTGATATCACTCTGTCCTACTGACTGAATTAGAAGAGCAGACTGGCTGCTTTAAAATGGGGGTGGTGCTTGAAATCATTGTCTTCTTCTATTAACCAGGGTTACCTCCAAGAAAACATGTGCACAAGTCACCATTGCTGTGCATCAAAAAGGCTTCACAGGCAAGGACATCAATGCTTGTAAGATTGTACCTAAATCAAATATTTATCAGATCATCAAGAACTTCTGACATGAAGTGAGAGGTTC
This sequence comes from Scorpiodoras heckelii, assembly GCA_028566435.1. Taxonomy (NCBI): domain Eukaryota; kingdom Metazoa; phylum Chordata; class Actinopteri; order Siluriformes; family Doradidae; genus Scorpiodoras; species Scorpiodoras heckelii. The sequence continues at coordinate 6,135,685 of JAOVVH010000015.1, forward strand.
AGTTGCTGTGTAGAAGGCTTCAGGATGCCCAAGGAATCCAGCAAGTGCCAGGACCATGTCAGCTACAGGATCAGGTCACCACCAGTGAACAGCTTGCTCAGGAATAGCAGCAGGCAGGTGTGAGTGCATCTGCACGCACAGTGAAGGCTTTTGGAAAATGGCCGGGTGTCACGAAGAGTGGCAATGAAGCCACTTCTGTCCAAGAAAATATTAAGGACAGACTGACATTTAGCA
>JAOVVH010000015.1:6344499-6355157 GCA_028566435.1 Scorpiodoras heckelii
GAATTACTAATTAAAGGTTCCTAGATACTCTGATCAACTTTATAAACTACAGTAGAAATGACAGAAATGCTTCAAATACATTTATTTACTAGGAATTGTTAAGGGTGCCAATAATTGTGGAACAGGCGATTTTATGAAAAATAATTATTTCTTAGTCAGGGATTTTTTATTATGTTTTTTAATTCACTTGAGTTAAAGGTTACATTTTTCTACATTTTTCATTGTGAGATTATGCTTCTGCAATAAAAATGTAATTTATTTTAAGGCTTTTAACACATCCTAACCCGGGGTGTCAATAATTATGGAGGGCGCTGTATATATATATATATATACCCCAGTGAAACAGGAAGTCATGGATTACAGCTTGAAAGACACTCTGATCAACTTTAAAGAAAAGTAAATTATCAGCTTACAATATCCTAATTGTTCCAGACCACTCGTTGCTATTTTTAGTACAAAGCCAGAGGATGCCAATGTGACCTTCAACTTTTTATAAAGTTGTGGCATTTGCTTGTTTGCTCACTCGCCGCTGCATCTTGTTTAACTGGAAAAAAACCAAATCCCCTTCTCATGCCAGATGGTTGAAAGATATTATGTTTCATATAAAATTAGAAGAAAATCAAGTACACACAGAGGGGACAGTTGGCACAGTTTGCGGGGGCCGATCTCCATTTTTGTCTTATTTTTCTGCTATAACTGGGATAACAAATGGGAATGATTCATAGGAATCTCAACTTAACAGATTTTTTTTTATTTTTCCTTTCTATTTTGTAGCGTTGTTAAGTTAGAATGAAGTGTGTTGTTAGAATAAACTGATGCGGACCGCTGTGAGGGAGTTTGGTGTGGGGTGCGTTAACAGGGATGGGTTGTTTTGGTATGTGTTCTGCATATTTTATAGTGATTTGTAGTTGAATATATGTTATTTATCTTTGTTTTTTTTCTCCACTAAGTTGAAAAGATAATAAACATAAAAAAGATGAATTATAAATGAAAAAAAAATACCTCAGTTGTATTTCTAGGTGTGCCGATAATTGTGGCACATGTGGATTTGCTAAAAATAATTATTTCTTGATGAGGGATTTTTTTCCTCAGAAAAATTTCTGAAAAAATCCCATTTTTCACGGTGGGATTAAGCTAATTCACCGAAAGGAATGCTGTCTATCCTCAGACGATCAAGTCGCCCATGTAGATTTGAAGGCACGGCTTCAGACAAAGAGATGAAAACTCTGAGGAGGCTGAAGGAATGAAAAATTTGCATTAGTAATTCTATAAATACAGGATACGGAGAGAAATGTGTGTGTGTGTGTGTGTGTGTGTTCATGCGCATATGTTTGGGTGTTTTTGTCTCCCTCGATGGAGCAAAGAGACAAGGTTTTCTGGAGAGCTGCCTTCAGTTACGGATTGTATAGCCTGAGAGGATTGAGGAGAACGAGCGAGCGATACAGAGAGAGAGAGAGAAAGACAGAGAAAGAGAGAGAAAGAGAGGAGGGTAGTGAGTGAACGAATGAGAGAGAGAGAGAGAGAGAGAGAGAGGGAGGGTAAAAAGGGACAGAGAGATGGAATAGAGGCAGTGAGAAGGAGGCGTGGAGCATCTGAGAGGTTGGGGAATGGATTCTGCGATGAGTTTATCTCACTTGGATGCTGACCGCTCTGGAGCGCTGAGGGCATTACTGGATGGAAAAAGAGCAGAAAGGATTGTATTGTTTCTGAAGGTAAACTTGAATGTGTGTATTTGATATTTATTACGTGTAACGTTGTAAACTTTCAAGGAAGTCTTTAAATATGTAATTGTTAGCAAGCCAGATGAGATGGACGGCTAAAATATAATATCGTTCAATAGAGCGGGAAAGAAACTGTTAGGGCTGACTAATGGATTAGGTTGTATAGCACATGAGGTGTCCTTAATGGTATAATAAGAATTCTGTTACACACACACACACACACACACACACACACTTGAAGGCAGACACACAGCTGGATTTATGATTTTTGTTTTTAAATAAATGTTTGAAATCTGTAATGCTCGTCTGGCTTCAATCCAGGATTCCTCTGAATATGAAACATACCAAATGGTACCAAAAGTTCTATTGTCTGTCTTTTTGTGTAATTTGTATTACAATACACGCGTCACTCATCTACTATAGTTTCACCTCCAAACACATCTTGTAGGGAAACAAAACTAAGATAATAGAGGATGATTTAAAAAAAAAAATCCACCTTGTTCACGTTCATTCCACGTGCGAATGTATTTCACATCACTGCTGATGCGGTGTTATGGATGTGTTCAGTGAGGAAACTTGTCAGCTCGTATACTGTAGATTGAGATGAAATCTGGTGTAATCACCTGTCACCGCTGTCACTGATTGGCTGCATGAGTCTACAGTCTACTCGAAGTAAATCAACCTCACTTCTCTTGCGTCAACGAGCATTGCCCCAAAATAGTCTCCGTTATAATTCTCCATCAATACTACACCAATTATTTCTCACCAGTTTGGTCAAATTCACACCCGTTAGCCTGATAATATGATACGACATCATTCTTCTGACCAAGAAGTCAGCCGATGGCGTCGTTTCGTACCGCTGGATAACACATAGAAGAAAGCTCTGTTTGCCTTCTTCCACATACATGAGCTCACAGTTGCCCATGATTGGCTACTGTTGTTGCTATGACTGTTGCCAAAAATCAAGCGTTACTCTGATGACAGTAAGGCTTAGTCCTGCTAGTACATAAATATCAGCCACCGCTGCATGTATATATTTTGATGTGTGTGTGTGTCCTATTATTGTCACTGAGTAATATGGTTTAAAATAGATAACCATATAATAAGCAAGACGTAATGCAAGCACATTTGTTTGTTTTTTTCCTTTTTCAGTCATTTATCCATCAACACAGCTGCCTGCTGTCAGAACCTGTTTCACTGTACATCCATTCTGCGTGTGTCTTCAAAGAACATCTGGTGTAAACTCTGCTGTCAGACATCCACAGCTCCTCGATGACTCTCTCTCCATATCTGGACTTGATCTGCTCTCTACACTGACTCTCCTCTCACCACGTCACCACCATGTCCAACGAGGATCAAAGAGCAAACAGGAGCGCAAATGGGTTCAGACCCGGAGCAGACCTCTGGCTCCCGGGGCTTCTGGGTAACGTCTCACCCAGTGATCCTGCAAACTCCAGCGACGTCGGCGAGGACGTAAATGTGCCGATAGAGTCACGTGCCCTCGGGACCGTGCAGAAGAACTGGCTGGCTCTGTTGATTCTGCTGGCCATCGTCGTCACGGTGACGGGCAACATCCTGGTCATCATGGCCGTGAGTCTGGAAAGGAAGCTGCAGAATGCCACAAACTACTTCCTGATGTCGCTGGCTATAACGGACATGCTGCTGGGCCTGCTGGTCATGCCCATCGCCATGGTGACCATACTTTACAGTGAGTCACGAAGGCTTTTACATTCATTAGATATATTGTGTGTGAGACAGAGAGCAAGAGAACACAAACACTCATAGAAATGAGCATGTTTCTAAGGAAACATTACACTTAAGTGTTCATAAGCCTGCATAACACCTGTGTTTGAGGGTTATTAATAACAATCCTAAGTTGTTGGCAAGATTTTGGAGTTACACTTGTCTTACGTATGTTGTTCATAGGGCTACATGACACCTTCATAAGCGCTTTATGACAGCTTATCACACATATCCACTCATTAACGGTTATTAACAGATATTATGACATATTCCAAGGTGTGTCTTCTGTCATAAAGAGTGCTTTGGTCAATTTTGATGCCAAGCTGACATAATTCATGGGTCATGTGACAGATGTTGGTTGACATGTGTGTGTTACAACTTACCTTAGAATGTTATTACAGCTTGTGGTATATCAGCGTCTCATAATGGTAATGTGATAGAGCTTGTTGAGTGAGTTTAATTTCTTCTATCTTAAACTCACAGATAAACACAGATACACTTGAAATTAGGGTCTTAAATATGACATAACATTATAATAACAATGCTATTATCGTGATATATGTTGTTATTAGCATTTATAAAATATTCATTTATTTATTTATTCATTTATATATCTTTGGTAGGCACGTTATCCTACTCAGGGTCATACTGGATCTGAAGTGGAGTCATGACTCAGCCCAAGGACACCAATGCTTTGTAACATGTTATAAATAGGAAATTATAAAATGAAACATATTTTACTTAAAAACTCTGACATGAACTTGTCATTGGCGTCATAGATATTACAAAAAAGGTTTATTATCTATTACAAGGATGTTAAAGTCTCACTTGGCAAGCTATGTCACGCTGTAGATATCACACGACAATCTGTTCTAATCATCAGGGTCTAAATAAGAAGTCCAGAAAGTCACTGACCATATGAACTCGACCGAAACTTTATACAATTTCAAAAGAGCTATCACATGTCACAAAAGGTCTGGGTCCTTTCTGTGTAGAGTCTGCATGTCCTCCTCCGTGTCCACGTGGGTTTACTCCTGGTACTCCGGTTTTCTCCTACAGTCCAAAGACATGTATGTTAGGTGAATTGGAGATCCAATATTGCCCCTGAGCGTATTTGACATTGAACTTGTCGTGAAGGGCTTGTGAAGGCGTCACATAGCTCTATTAACAGTGCATTTAAACAAAATGTAGTAGAAATTATAGATGGAAAACCTAAGCAGTGTTATTTAAAAATGATATAAAATTTTATATAGTATTTTACACCACCACACTGCTGAATTCTTAGTTCTGATTGGTCAGAATGGATGTTGATTAATTGATTAATTACTCTTTCTATAGTAGCAACTTATTCAGACAAACTTATATGGCTGACACTGATCCACATGAGCGAAGGTGAATAAATGGATGGAAAACAAAGTTCTTTAAGAAGAACAAAAACACGAACATATGACATTGTTGAAATGGTTGAAAAGAGCTCTGTGTGGACTTGTTTATTTAAGATTTATTATTGAAGGAGTGTCCAGTGTCAGTGCTTTGTAACAGACAATACATTTTCTGTCTTTGGAAAGTCTTATAGAGGAATAGAGGAGTTTAAAGTTTCTCAGGAACATGACAACCTGAATGTATTTTGTTAGTAATGCTGGTAAGGGAGTAGCTGTTTTTGCTAATATACGTAAGTGAGAACATTAACTCGTTTTCCTTGTAGATGTTCCACAGCATTAAATTATAAATGGATAAAAAGTATGATTACCTGTCAATAATTCTTGTTTTCATGAAATATTTTGAAAAGTTGTCTGCAGCGATTTTTCCACAAGTTCCAAGAAAGAAAGAAAGAAAGAAAGAAAGAAAGAAAGAAAAAAAGAAAGAAAGAAAGCCGAAGAGACATGTTTATTCCAAACTAAGTCAACAGTTTAGGAAGAAAAAGAAAGATGTTTGACCACAGACTGCCCAAGAACACTTGACTATATTTGTATTAGTGTGAGTGTGAACTGGCGGCGTTGGGTTGATTGGAAACACAATCCAGCTGTGCATAAAAGTTTTCTGTCCTTTATTTAACGTTGCTTTGATATCGGATTAATTAAAATGCACTGACGCTACTCTGATGGTACTCTGTGATAAAAAAAAAATTACCCTCCTGCTTTGATGAGCTGTCTCATGGAAACAAAAATAATATTACTCAGAATTATGTTCTCAGTGTTATAAGTCTTACTGACAGATTTGCTTTAACACTGTAATAAATAATGCATTTGCTGCTAGTAGAACTTCGCCTGCTGTTGTATTTTAAGGCAAGATAAGTTAAACAGGAACACCTGGTTCACAACGCACGTGTGCAGTCACATGAGAAATAAATAAACATAGCAAAATAAAATTGTTTAGGCTAACAGGATTATCATTGCTATCTTTCCTGTTCTTTATGCTCTTATCTTTGCCAGAACGATGTCCATACGGCATACTCGTGAACCAGAAGCGAGTTATCACCATAACTGATGTAATGCTATTAAATAGAAGCTTCCAAGTAATTGAATTCATATTTGAAGTCTGCCGTCTAAGCAAAGAGAACCGATATCAAGTTATTGTTCTGTTCTACAGAAGCACTGAATCCCGTTGTTCAAATAAGAAAACGTCTCGTATTAATGAGAAAAACATATTGCTATAGTGAGAAACATATCAGGTTATATTGTAATTTATGTTATCTATATATACACATATGTACTGTGGCTTTTTTCTGACAGAACCCTTATCTGTCGTACATCTATCGTAGCTCAGCCTGTATCTCCCACATGGCTCACTTGTTACAGAATTCAAATAGCTCAGGTGTACAGGATCCGTGCTGGTAATATTATTTTCAGCATTGATAGCTATGACCTGGCTTTTCTTCTCTCCAGCCACCATCCCATCCTGCAGCAGCTGCAAGTCAGAGACTGTGAGAGACAGATTTATTATCACACTTCCTGGCTCGGGCTTCAATTTCATGCCTGTCCTGAGCTCTAATTCACACAAAGTGTTGAAGGTCATGCATTTCTTCTTTAAACAGTATTTGCCAAAATAGTGCCCAAGAAAAGGTTAGCAAATCTAAAAACACAGTGTCCATCAAATAATAGAGAAAGCACCAGTCTGACGTGTAAAATATTCACACCAGCAGATCCAATGGCACAAACAGCCCAATTCCTGGGCTTTGCTTTAGGTTTGAGAAGATGACAGATGGGGGACAGCTTATTGTAAATAAAGGATTAAAGGCTGCTGACGTGTTTGTAAAATGGATTCTGTTTCTGTCCGATGTTTAAGGAGAAATGAAAAGATAACTTTTTGATAGCTTAGGCGGTACTTGTAGAAGTTACAGATTATTAGCAACGATGTTGCTCTATGACCAAAGACTTTTGATTAGGGATAAATGTATTGTGTTGTACTTGTTTAAGTCAGGGAAAATGGAGGACATTCTTGATAGTATATTTACATGTCCCGTGACCCCGACTAGCGGGATAAAGTGGAAGATAATGGATGGATGGATGGATATTTACATGTACATAGCCTGGAGAAAAAAACTTTTTAAAATTGTTGGAAAAAAACAACCTGCATTTAATAGCTTGGAGAAATATATTGTTGGTCATTTTTTCCCCAGGCTATTTTTTCAATTGTTCTGGAAATACCATAAAACCCTTCCCATGGAGAAGGAAAAGGCTTAAAATGAATCATTAACCTTAAAAATGATCTCCCTATGTTTTAATCTCAGAAATATGTGTAACTTTTTTCCTGAGGAAAATGTGTACAACCTTTACCTCAGGAACATAATTTGTACCTCAAGAACATGCTATTTTACCGCAGGAAAATATGTAACTTTTACCACAGCAAAAAGTTTAACTTGTATGTCAGCAAAATCTTTAACTTTTACCTCAGGAGCATGTAATTTAACCTGTGGAAAATATGTACCTTACCACAGGAAAATGTTTAATATTTATCTCAGGAACAAGTTTAACATTTACCTCAGGAGCATGTAATTTAACCTGTGGAAAATATGTAACTTACCACAGGAAAATGTTTAATATTTATCTCAGGAACAAGTTTAACATTTACCTCAGGAACATGTAATTTTTACTTCACTTCATGTAACTTTGACCTTAGGTGCATGTGTAACTGTTACCTCAGGAGCATGTGTAACTTCTGCCTCAGGACCATTTAATTGTTACCTCAGGAAAAAATATTTAATTTGTATCTCAGGAATAGATTTTAACTCAGAAACATGTCATTTTTGCTTCAGGAATATTTGTAACTTTTAGCACAGGAAAATATTTAATTGTATCTCAGGAAAATGTTTAACTTCTACTTCAGGAAAATATAATTTTACCTGTGGAAAACATGTAACTTACCACAGAAACATGTTTAATTTGTATCTCAGGAACAGGTTTTAAATGTACCTCAGGAACATGTAATTTTTACTTCACTTCATGCAGTTTTGATGTTAGGTACATGTGTAACTTATCTTAGGAACACGTGTAACTGTTACCTCAGGAGCATGTGTAACTTTTGCCTAAGGAACATAACTTTTACATCATGAGCATGTGTAGCTTTCATCTCATGAACATGTAATTTTTACCTCAGGAAAATATGTAGCTTTTAATTTACCTCAAGAACATAACATTTACCTTAGGAACATGTCATTTTTACCTCTGAAAAACATGCAGCTTTTACCACAGGAGCATGATGACCTTGTGTCTCATTAACATCTTTAACTTTAACCTCAGAAAAATTATGTAACTTTTACCTCAAGAACATAACTTTTACCTCAGGAACATGTCTAGCTTTCACCTCAAGAACATGCTATTTTTACCTCAGGAAAATATGTAACATTTACTTTAACTCAAGAACATAACTTTTACCTCAGGAACATGGCATTTTTACCTCAGAAAAATATGCAGCTTTTACCACAGGAGCATGTTTAACTTGCATTTCAGGAACATGTTTAACTTTTACCTCAGTAAAATATGTAATTTTTACCACAGGAGCATGTTTAACATGTACCTCAGGACCATGTGTTTGTCCAAGGAACTTGTCATATTTACCGCAGGAAAAATATTTAACTTTTACTGCAGGTGTATATTTGTCTTTTACCTCAGAAACATGTGCTTCAAGTTCAAACCAGTTGGCTACAAAGCCTATTAACTGTACAGCTAAATTAATATGAAATGGTATATGAAAGGAGTAAAGAATACAGTACGTGATGTTATATATGAAAAAATATTCAACAACAGGGTGGGGTGATGAAGCATGGTTACTGTGCAGTTGTTTATTGTGCACTGTGAAGTTGATTATTTTCTAAAAACACAGTGCCAGTAAGTGGTTTTTACTCTTACACCAAGCAATTTGCCATGAATTACAATGTTTCATTTTTATGCCTTTTGTCCACGTGTAATTACATTTAATGCTGTGGAACATCTGTTAAGCAAATTAGTTTCTGTTATCACTTACATTATAGTAGCTATAAACCGTTGTTCTTTCACCAGCCTTTATATCAGCTTTTAGTTCTCTTGAAGATAATAAGAGATATAAACTCACCCCTGACACTAGATTCTTGAAATCTTTTCAGAAACAATTATTCATTTCTAAATCTGTTTATGTGGAGTGTACAATACACAAGTCCCTTTGTAAGTTGTTATTACAGAAATGATAAAATATTATAACAAGTGCTTTAATATTCTGTAGACCTGTGACCTGAACTACTGTCAAAGCTGCTGTTGTAGAAAATTAAACAACATCTTCTGACAAATCAGAATTGAGAATTTAACAGCACTGTGCTATAAATTAATATACCACTGTCATTGTGTTAGATTAGAATATGCTGCTGAAGTTTGCCTTCATGTTCACTTGACCCCATGACCCTCCATAGGGTCATCTAATAAACTTCATTTGAGCTAATGTATTAATGGAGCAGGTCTAAAATGGAGTCAGGGAGTCCACTAAAGGGAAACATCAGTGAGGTTATATTAAAGTATTGAAACAGTCACTTAAATTATATTAATAACAACTTTAACCCAACTTAGGGGCCAAGATAGTAGTTTTATAGAAGATGTCATTTTTAGGAATGTTTGTTTTAATTGTAGGGATGGCATTCCTATGCACCCGTGTTGTTCTCAGATTAATTCCATGTTCTTCTGATGAGAGTTGGATGCATTTTGGGAATCCTTTCACGATGTAATATTGTGACTGAAGAACTGTAATTAGCTCCGGGCCTATGCTCTGAATTTGCCTCTCACTCCAACGCATTCACACGCCAAATCACTCAGCAGTTCCTTCATTCTTCCATGATTATTCCCTTTTTTCTTTCAGTTCAGCACAATTGTGCACTAATAGTCATTAAGCTTTGCCATTGTAAGCAAGAATGAACCTCGTCTCAGAAGGATTCGAATCTAGAGTTAGCTCAGGGAATGATGCTTAGCCCCAAGAGCACAAATCTGTTTGATATGATGTGCTGTCACAAGATGAAAAGCACACATGGTGTTTATTTAGGTGTCATATTAGTGCCTGCTTCCAGAATGTGTTTTGGTAGGTTATGGACTGTGATTTGCTCTCCGTGTTACATGAACTGCTAATAAGCAGATACATGTCATTCTTTTCTGAAATGAAACTGCTAATCAGACTCATTTTCATATCTTTTAAAGAGTGTTTTTGAAGTGTTTTTGGAAACCCTCAGGGCAATTACCTAAGATGGTTGCTTATTCATATGTAAAGCAGAAAAACATGTTAGTTCAATTCTAATGTTGAATTTCTAGTGATATGTCATTTGTAAATGAGCTGGCTCTTTGAATTGACTCTTTCAGGTGAACGCGTTACTTTTTCTTTGTTGTAGATGTAGACGTCTGCAATGCTGATGCTCTTGCCAGTTACTTTTATCAAAATTTTTGTAATGAACGTAATGAAGGTAAAGTAATACTTCACTGAACAATTTTGACCGAAAGAAAAAAAACAATCACTGGTCAAAATATTACAAACTGTAGTCTGCTTTAGAGAAAAAAAAGGCAATAAGCCTTTTGGGAGACACTTCTTACTGAGGTGTATGAGTGGATCAGACACAGCAGTGCTGCTGGAGTTTTTAAACACTGTGTTCATTTATGATTCTGTGATTCACATCCACCATATTGCTCCACCCTGTAGATGTAAAGTCAGAGACAGTAGCTCATCTGTTGTTGCACAGTTTGTGTT
>JAOVVH010000015.1:6366272-6376501 GCA_028566435.1 Scorpiodoras heckelii
ATGTACTTTGTAGTGGGGGAATTTAGTCCTAAATGCCTTATTGTGTGTGTGTGTGTGTGTGTGTGTGTGTGTGTGTGATTAGTCTGCAGTGGGATTTCCATTCAGCTTAGTCAGAGTTCACTAAGTTCAGTTCATTCGGGTTTATTTCTCGCCCGCTGTGCATGTCTTGCCAGACGAGTGGCTCCTATATGTTGATTTTTGTGGGTTGCAAAAATGCACACATTGTTTTTAATCACAACTCCTTGTCTTTAGGAAAACAGAAGTCTGTGTGAGAAAGGAGTCTCCAGCAATCACGCCTTCGATAATCTTGCCTATATAGCAGGAAGTCTCAGTGAACTACGACCAAATGTTGGCCTCGTTTCCCAACTAACTCTCACTCTAACCAGCGACCCTTCCTGCCCAGACGGCACTCATGCTCTCCAGACACGTCTCTCTGCTCTCAGTGGCATAGCCGATGTGTTTATTTCCAAGTCTGGTGGCCAGGCATGGGTAGGCTACCATCCGTCTACAGTCACAGCCAAAGAGATTCTACAGGAGATTCAGGGGATGGGATATGGTGTGATAGAAGTCAGCAGTGCTCTTCAAACTGGAGAGCTAGCACAGGAAAGGAGCTTGGTAAGGATGAGAGTGGAAGGGATGACCTGCCACTCATGCGTATGCTCCATCGTGGACCAGATTGGAGCGCTGCAAGGGGTTAATTGTTTGAACGTATCTTTAAGTGACAAGGAAGCTGTTATATGGTATAACCCTAATCAAGTGAAGCCAGACGATCTAAAGGAACGTATACAAGACATGGGTTTTGACGCTTATATCGATCAGACAGACTCAAGCTACATTTTTCCGAAGATGACACAATCCAAGTTGGTGGAGGTGAGCTTGGAGGTGGAAGGGATGCATTGTGAGTCGTGTGTCAAAAATATTACAGAGTGCTTATCTCTAATACTGGGTGTCCAGGGTGTGTCTGTGTCATTGGAGAGCAGAAGTGTGGCTTTGAAATATGATCCATCTCTGGTTACCTTGCTCACAATCAAAGCAGTAATAGAGGAACTTCCTTTTGGGAATTTTAGAGTAACTCCAGAATCCCAGGAACAGACATCCAGGACTAATGGGTTTGTGCACTCTCAGATATCTGGGTTCCATTCCTTGGACAGCGCTTCACTCCAGAAAGTGATGATTATAATAAAAGGCATGACATGTAACTCTTGTGTGCAGTCCATACAGGAAGTTATATCTCAGAGAACTGGCGTGCATGCTATCACAGTTTATCTAAAGGAACAGAAGGGAATAATTACATTTGACCCCAGAGTGATCTGTCCTGCAGAACTCAGGGATGCCATTGAGGACATGGGCTTCGAGGCGTCCATTGAACAAGGTAAAGTGTGCAAACATATCCAACATACAGTCATGATGTAGATGTTGGGAGTATTTGCTTTCATAGCTATATATTAAAAATTCATCTATCAATCCATCCATTCATCCATCCATTCATCCATCCATCTATCCATCCATCCACCCACCCATCCATTCATTCATCCATCCGTCCATTCATTTATTCATCTTCATTAACTTCTTTGAGTTTCTGACAGGAGCCACGTCTACAAATGTACAAAATCTGCTACCTAATATGAACTAACCTGACAGGATTTTATGTCATATTTACAAATGTACACAATCCTCATGGCTGAAGCTAGCCAGCTAGTTAAAATAAGCTAACATGACTGATGCTAACCTGACTCACACAATTTTTATATCATGTTAATCATGTATAACATCATCGTTTCTAACACTAGACAGCTAGTTAAGTAGCACAACAATTTCTTACTGGAATCTTATTACATATTTTACACAGTCTTCACTGTTAAAACTAGACAACAAACTAAAATTGATTATTCACATAATTTCTGACAGGATTCTAATGTAATATTTACAAATACTAATAATGTTCACTTCTCACACTATCCAGCATACAAACATTAAGCAGCTTAACAATTTCTGACAGGACAAGTTATACTGTATTTCCAAATGTACACAATCTTCACTAGCTAGCCAACAATCTAATGTGACCTAACATGAGAGTACTTGGCAGGATTTTTAAGTCATATTTACAAATAAGCACAATTTTCCTGGTTAAAGCTAGCCAGTTAGTTAAGACAAGCTATCCTGACTCGTGTTAACCTGACTCAAACAATTATTATATGATGTTTATATGATGTTTATGACACATTTTACAGATGTACCTGATATTTAATTCATGTTTAGAAATGTGCCTACTGTTAAAAAAGCACATTTTCCAGTCACATTTTACAAATAATCAACAATTGTCATTAATATAACCAGCCTGCTAGCTAACATGAACTAACCTAACAATTTCCGACAGCAATTTATGTCATATTCACTTTATTCATCTTCAGTGCTTAAGCTAGCCAGCTAATTAGGTTGCGCTAACCTGACTGACTTTTTGAGAGGATTTTTAAGCTACGTTTGTGAACGTTTATAATATTTCCGGCTAATCATTTCACTTTCTGACTCATGACGTGATTGATTCACCAGTGTGGAGCTGTGTAAAAAGTCAAGGTAACATTAAGGAGTCAAAGCAAACATTTCCCATAGGCAAACTGCCTGAATGTTGGATTTTAAAGTCCATGGCCAGGTACTCTAATCTCTCAGATGCATTTTCCTGATTTATTTCTAGCTATTATACAGGAACTAAAACTCACATGACTTAGGAATCATAAAACGTTAAATGGAAAAAGTCTACTGAGCTGGAACTGTCATAAGGGGGAAAAAAAGACTAAAATCACTAAAACCAGCCACTGTGTGGAAGTGAACCACATCTGATGATCTTTTGTGGGCCTTGAGGCTGGTCAGGATCTTGAGATGCAGTGTTTCTTTGGTAACCATCAGAAAGGGGGCTTTGAAGAATAACAAGAAACTTTTCAATAGTGAACTTGAATGACTCCGAACCAGACATGGCAACCTTTAAGTGGTGTGTATGTGCCAGGATTGAGAATGAACAGCTAAGCGGATTATAGAGGGCTTATATTACTTTTTTTTCTCCCTCTCGCTAATTCATAAGTTACTTTCTGTTTCTACAGACATAAAGTATTAGCACTTAGCATGACTGTAGCACTTTAGTTAAAAGATACTGAAATGACTTTCTACCCAGTTGAACATTTGTAAGTTGTTAAGTTCTAGCAGTGGCGTTTGCAGTAGATATAAGCGGTAAGATTGACTGATTCGCATCAGTGCACTGGCGTAAAAGTTCACAGTGGGATTGCCCCGATTAAAACAGTGTGCACCAGATACAGCTTGGGATGAACATCTTTGCATTGGTAAAATCTGATTTATTGATATATAATTAGTAGTAGACCCTCTTGCCTTTATTATTGAGAAATTTGATCAATAATTGTATATTTAGACAGATTTGTCCTCTCTTAAGCACGCTCTCTCATTCACACTGCTGTCAGTGGCCAGTTCTCATCAAGTCTCTCAGCCAAGTATCATGCACTGAATTGCATAGCAGCATATTGCATAGCAGCGTACCTGATCTGTGCTGGTCCTGTGGGGGTCCTGACCATCAGAGAACAGAGTAAAGGGGACTAGCAAAGTATGTAGGGAAACAGATGGACTGCAGTCTGTAATTGTAGAAGTGCAAAGTGCAGCCTTATGGTGAGTGGAACTGAGAAAATGGACAATGAGTGTAGAGAAAAGGGGGTGGTCATAATGTTATGCCTGATCGGTGTATGTCGAATTGCACACCATTGCAACAGGGGTGGATCATTTCGTATCGCATTACTAACTTCATAAATATCTTTAATGTATCAGATCGTTGGCAACCTCATTAATGGAGATGCACATCCCTAGTTTGCAAGTAGTATATTATTAGTTATACTACTATGTAGTAAATAAGCAGTTAAGTAGTTACGATGTGTACAACAGCACAGTTGAATTCTCATTTCTGTTTGGTCTGAAGGTGTTGATTAATTTCCTTAATTTAAAAACCAGCAACTCTGACAGTGCAAGACTTGCAGCTCTTACAGATTGATATTAATGCACTCATTCTAATACATCATCATATCTGCACTGAAGTACCAGAACAACTGGTACAAAAACCTGTGCAAAATACACAGCAACACCACCTATGCACATCATTAGTTGTATCCTCCAATGTGTATATAAAGCAATAGACATCTATGGAAGCTTCTACAGTTGTTTCCGCCATGAGAATAATGACAAGTAATCACAGTTTTGTGATTTTCAACATGGTTTAATAGTTGGAGCTTGTGAGATGGGTCATAGCATTTCGGAGGTAGAAGCAAAGTTTGAATTTTCACGTATGAGCATTTCAAGGGTGTACCGTGACTACAAGAATTCCGGCAAAACCTCAAACTTATGACGGCAATGTGGCCGTAAAAAGACTTTGGGTGAATGTGACCAGCGTCGGCTGGCAAGAATCGTTTCACGTGATAGGCGTGTAACACTACCTCAAGTAACATCGGAATTCAATGCTGGGGCCTCAACAAACATCAGCGTGAGGACTGTGCGATGTTCCCTCCAAGATCCCGTGGGGGACTTACCAAGTATTAACTGGTTTTCCAGTTTTTCTGGTACTTGAGTATATACTGAGACTGTATAGCTAATGCTAATCAACATAAGGAGGTGTTTATTTAACATTTTTGGAAAGAGTCATGAGTATAAATTTTGTATATTGTAGCAGAGTTAAATCTGTATGTATTCTGATATGGGAGAGTCTTCAGGTTAGACAGCTTTGTGGTTTCTTAATAACATCTCTTGTCTTTTTAACTTCAAGAGAAAAAGGGAGGCTGGTACAGCTAAAATGTAAGTGAGAACAGGAACTAACATGTTATGTTGATGTTCCACAGTAATAATATTTCCTATCACACGAATGTGTTTTATTCGGTACATCATTCACTGATGATGGTTTTTGATGATTAGCATGTATTTCTGTATAACACTTAACTATTTACTGTTTCTGTCTCTCCATCTAAGATTCTGCCGTTAATGATGTCTTACCCAGTAGACAACCTTCACACCTGAAGAATATGACTCCACCAAGAACTATACCCCAGACGCCCAAATCCTCAGTCAATTCAACAAGAATTGAGGTTCCTGACGAGGACAAGACACAGAAATGTTTTGTCCGGGTCACAGGGATGACCTGCGCTTCATGTGTGGCCAACATCGAGAGACAGCTGCTCAAGCACAGAGGTGTGTTAAGGTGTTTTAATGATACATCTCATTATAGTAATGTCTTGTAAATCTGTGTTAATATGCATGGTATGTTTTTTCAAGGTGTTTTTTTTTAAAGCTGTGTTTATGTGTATAGGTATTAAATCTGTCCTCGTAGCCCTGGTGGCAGGTAAAGCTGAAATCAGGTATGAGCCAGAGTACATGGATTCAGCTCAGATACTTAAACTCATCGCTGGACTGGGATTTGGAGCTTCTCTAATGGATGAGGGTGCAGTCCGCAATGGCCTCCTGGACCTTTCTGTGAGCTTGGGCTGTTATGTGATTATGTGTTATTATGTGAATTGTGCACAGAAAAATTTGAGTAAACTGACAGTTTAATAGGGCGGCACGGTGGTGAAGTGGGTAGCGCTGTTGCCTCACAGCAAGGAGAACCTGGATTCTACTCCCAGGTTGGGCCAGGGTCCTTTCTGTGTGAAGTCTGCATGTTCTCACCATGTCTGTCTGTGTGTCTACCCTGTGATGAACTGGCAACCAATCATCAAACAGTGGGATCGGCTTCAGCACCATATGTGACCTAGCAATAGGATAAGCAGCTGAGATAATGAACAAATGAAGTAAATGACAAAGTCTAATTAAAAAGTAAATAATTAACTGAGAGATATCTTGCAAATACATATGAACGGTTTCTATATCATGGGATGTGTGGTAGCAATAAACAGTCCCTGTGAGCAGATCATTGATTGAGCAATCCAAATAATCTAATTGTATGTTTTAAGTATTGTTATGCAGAATTTTGGTTGTTGACTGGAGTGGAGAGAGCTCAGAAAAAAGATTTTAAAAAAAAGTCATGATTGCATTTTAAATACAGCATGTAGTCACTCTTACTTTAGATAATATTTCTAAATGGTCATTACTAAAGTGACTAAATGGTGGACACATTACTCCCAAGATTCCAATATGATGCTAAGTTAAAAATGCTGAAAACAAAAGATTTTATTTTAGCTTAAAATACTGGCCAATTTCATGTGTGAACTATGTTAAGTATAGCCCACATTTAAAAATAATGAATTGTATGTAGTAGTAAGGACAACAAGGGAAAATGAAAATCTAATCTATATTTCACCTTAGATATTTCAATCAACATTCTGGGTCAGTGATATCCAATAGATTAAACACTGACGTACCAAAAAAACTATGGAAAATTCATAGCAACTGTGGAAGCGATAGACATCTATGGGAACTTCTAGAGCTGTTTCCTCTGTGAGAACGGCAAGTTATCACGATTTAGCGATTTTCAACACGGTTTAATAGTTGGAGCTTGTGAGATGGGTCATAGCATTTCAGAGGTCGAACCAAAGTTTGGATTTTTGCGTGTGGTCATTTCAAGGGTGTAACGTGACTACAAGAATTCAGGCAAAAACTCAAACTTATGACAGCAGTGTATCAGTAAAAAGACTCTGGGTGAAGTAATATCGGAATTCAATGCTGGGGCCTCAACAGACATCAGCGTGAGGACTGTGCAACGTTCCCTCCAAGAGCCTGTGGGGGACCTACCAAGTATTAACTTATCGGTGTAAAGAAAGTAAAGATAATTTAGCTAGAATATAACAAATCCAAGGCACATCATCATTTATTGTATTTATAGCATTTATAAATGAGTCTACTTTTTAAATTAATATGAGCTGAGTGCAGAAATCAGACACAATAAACAAGCCAAAGAGTTTTATTTTATTCCAACAAAATATTGCATGTTTTAGATTTCTACAAATATTCTTTTGTTGTTCTCACTCCCTTTGTACATATGATATAAATATTCAGTTCTTGAACTTTTGATGAGCTGCAGGATGCACCCACCTTGAACTATTTTCAGTTAGAACCTATTGGAAACTTTTGCACTCACCTGGACAGGCAAGGTGACCTTTAATGACCTTCAGAGCTTCAGCGTTCCCTTTATAAGCTTTAACACTATTGATGTGCTGTATGCGCTCCTGGGACTCATCTGTACTCATTGTGCCACCAGGTGACCGGCATGACGTGTGCTTCCTGCGTCCATAACATCGAAACCAAACTCCACAGAACGAACGGCATTCTGGAGGCCACTGTTGCCTTGGCAACCAGCAAGGCTCGCATCAAATTCGATCCCGAAGTGGTCGGGGCACGTGACATCATCCGAGTTATCGAGGTAAACCGGAGCATTCTTGCCCTAACTGGATGTTTTGCAGAAATGTTTGTCCGTGTGCGAAATATTTCTGTTTTTATTTTTCATGTACACCTAATTTAACAAACGAGCACTTTGATTGCTTTTATCTTCTCCCCTTGGCTTTGATCCTGCAGTAGTAATTGCTGCCCTGATGATAAATGGCTGCACTGATTCAAGAGGTGCTTGAGTGTCTTTGTAGAAATGAGTGGTCTGATAATGTGCTTTGGGGTTGTGGATTTGAACCAGGGTAAGCGATGGACAAACATGTTTCTTATGTAGTAGATTAATGACTGAAATAAAGCAGCTAATGGTAGTGTTGTTTAGGTAAGTTATGTATTATATTTTTTATTTTAAAGTGTTGTACTGTATATAATTGATTAAAATATGCCAAAAATAAGCTCATGGGTACAGAAGGTTGCATTATAGACAGTGCATATTTATTGCAGAGATTACACTATAGTACATCGCCATATACTATAACACTGATATGCTGGGTTCATGGACATTTCATTGAGACACATAGCTAGTGAGGTTTTAGACATCTCTAGGCAGACTGTTTTCACTGACAGTTATGTTAAACTGGCTCCTTATCCAACATGATGTTTGCAGCAGGATGGCTTAGACATGATTCAGAAGGGAATAAAGCACAATGTTTTGGCAGATTTTCATAATTCAGTACTTTCCTTCTGCGGTTTAGGGTCTTGGGTTTGGCGTGTCCTTGATAAAGAATGATGCCTTAAGGAAAAATGATGGCTTGGATCACCAGAAGGAAATACAACTGCAAGTATCTGTTTGCAAATTTTAAAATGCAGTTACGGTATATTATCATAATCCTGTATCTGTATTATATCATTCTCCACTGCCTGATGTTCGGCATGTATCTATAGTAATAAAATAGATCATCAGTATAGTCATAGTGTGTGTGTGTGTGTGTGTGTTTGTGTGTGTGTCAGATGTATAGTCTGTTTACAGCCATGTTAAACCTGAACTTCAGTCTGTGCCCTGTCCCTGCAGTTGGCGCCAGTCTTTCCTGTTCAATCTGCTCTTCGGGATCCCCGTCATGGGTCTAATGGTCTACATGATGGTCATGGACAAGCAGCATGGAGAACACGGGGGAGCCATGCCAGAAATGCAGAACGTGCTGCCCGGACTCTCGCTCCTCAACCTGATCTTTTTCTTGCTCTGTACCCCGGTCCAGGTGCCGCTTTGCTTCTAGAGTACATCACATATGACATGCTGCTACTCGACGAAAGTTTTATTACCATTTAATCCTACAGAATGATAAGGAAAAATATTAAGCAGGTGCTCCACTGGAGACTTAAATCTTTGCATTTGAGAAGTGAGAAGCTGTAGATTAGTGTTTTATTAAAGGTAGGTACACTTTAAGGGTAAACCAGCCAAGCTCAGAGAAAGTAGTTATCAATTGTAAAACTAATATGTGATCAAACTCTAGGCCTTTTTTCAACCTAATATTCCAATGTTTCAATTATTGTATTTTTAATAAAAGAAAAAGTCACAGATATTGTCTAATTGACCTATGCCATGACATTTAGATTTTACATTTTCAAATACTTTAGCTTGGCAGTGCACATTTCTATTTTTTTGTCCTTCTGACCAATTGGATTTGAGAATTCGATGGTCCTGTGGTATAAAAATCTAAATTAAAGACGTAATTTTAAAGATCTGTCGAGTTTATTTATGAATACACATACAATTTAGTGTTGTCAGAGCATATTTTTGACATACAGTTACTTAAAATGGTTATACGATGGTTATGGAAATACAATATGAGTGACCAAAGGGTTTACGCTTAATTTGTTATGATAACTGTACCATCCTCATTTTGACTCTGTCTGCCTTCTGTCTCCGCCTGTGTCAGATCTTTGGAGGTCGATACTTCTATATGCAAGCCTATCGTTCTCTGAGACACGGTGTAGCCAACATGGACGTTCTCATCGTTCTGGCCACCACCATTGCGTACGTTTACTCCTGTGTGGTGCTGGTGGTAGCCGTAATCGAGGGGGCCAAGCAAAGTCCGGTGACTTTTTTCGACACGCCTCCCATGCTGTTTGTTTTCATTGCCCTTGGACGCTGGCTGGAGCACATTGCCAAGGTAAAAGAAAATGTCATAAAACTTCAGCAGGCCCTGTCACTGCATTGAGCTGAAAGTAACAATAGGAAAAAAAATGCTTTTTTAATAAAAATAGTAAACCTGAAGTTTTGATGATTGGAGACCTCAGAAGATTGCCTTATTTTACAGACAGGATGATCAGCACTGATGTTGTTGTCAGTGTTGCCAGGTCTGTGGTCTTCCTGCAATATTTGGCTGAACTGTTGATGTTGATATTATGTTTGATAGGTTGGAAGTTGTTCATTTGACAAACATTAGATTAATTCAATCAGGCTTTAAGGAAATAAGCTGAATTTAAAATTGAACTTAAAAATGTATGACGTGTGCACACTGGAGACGGCATCCAAAAATGTTACAAAAATAAAATTCTTCTCTGAGAAAACTTTGCTACATACAGTTACTCATGCGTTGTGTGGAGTGTCCGACTGTGAACTAGTTGATATTGAAAAGATAACGTTTTACGTATAATGAGTACATTAAAATAAAATTGGGTCCTCGTCGTAAAATTACTTGGCTAGTCCACCTACAGAGGGTTTACAGAGGATCTGTAACATCTTATTAGTTGAGAGTGAACATTCATTCATTCATTCATTCATTCATTTCTTAACCGCTTATTCCTGTCCCCATGGTCACGGGAGAGCTGGTGCCTAGCCGGTGGCATAGGGTGCAAGGCAGGATCAACCCTAG
>JAOVVH010000015.1:6407933-6424931 GCA_028566435.1 Scorpiodoras heckelii
CCATTATGTACTGTACTACAATGGTGTATACAATAATGTACTGTACTATAATGGTGTATACAATAATGTACTGTACTATAATGGTGTATACAATAATGTGCTAAACCACAATGCACTGTACTATAATGCGGTATACAACTATGTACTGTACTATAGTGGTGTATACAATAATGCACTGTAATATAATGTGGTATACAATAATGTACTATTCCATTATGTACTGTACTGCAATGTGATATACCACAATGTACTGTACTATAATGCGGTATACAACTATGTACTGTACTATAATGGTGTATACAATAATGCACTGTAATATAATGTGGTATACAATAATGTACTATACCATTATGTACTGTACTGCAATGTGCTATACCACAATGTACTGTACTATAATGGTGTACACAATAATGTGCTATACTGTAATGTACTGTACTATAATGGTATATACAATAATGTACTATACCATTATGTGCTGTACTATAATGGTGTATACAATAATGTGCTATACCATTATGAACTGTTCTGTAATGTGGTATACAATAACACAGTATACCATTATGTACTGTACTGTAATGGTGTATATAATAATGTACTGTACTATAATGGTGCATACAATAATGTGCTATACCGTAATGTACTGTACTATAATGTGCTAGACCATAATGTAATGTACTATAATGGTGTATACAATAATGTGCTATACCATTATGAACTATTCTGTAATGTGGTATACAATAACACAGTATACCATTATGTACTGTACTGTAATGTGCTCTACCATAATGTACTGTACTATAATGTGGTATACAATAATGTGCTATACCACAATGCACTGTACTATAATGCGGTATACAACAATGTACTGTACTATAATGTGGTATACAATAATGTGCTATACCATAATGTACTGTATTATAATGGTGTATAAAATAATGTGCTATACCATAATGTAGTGTACTGTGGTGTACAATAATACACTATACCATTATGTACTATACTATAATGTACTATACCATTATGTACTGTACTGTAATGTTGTATACAATAATTCACAATACCTTCATGTACTGTACTGTAATGTGCTACACCATTATGTACTGCACTATAATGTGCTATACCATAATGTACTATAATGTGCTATACCACAATCAGTAGCCTTTTAAAAAAGTGATATTTGTCATACAGCTTGTCTCTCACC
This sequence comes from Scorpiodoras heckelii, assembly GCA_028566435.1. Taxonomy (NCBI): domain Eukaryota; kingdom Metazoa; phylum Chordata; class Actinopteri; order Siluriformes; family Doradidae; genus Scorpiodoras; species Scorpiodoras heckelii. The sequence goes on from JAOVVH010000015.1 coordinate 6,409,135, forward strand.
ATGATGTACTGATAGTCTGATCCTTGCATCCTTCTTCTCTAATACCCAGCCATCAGCATATAACTCACAGCTCGAAAGCCACCGTCATTAATCTCAGAGGAATAAAGGTGTTTCCTCAGCTCTGGAGGAAGCAGCTAACAGAAGTGACATAGTCCTCTGAAAAATTCATTAATCGAGCTCAGGGAGGTGATACACACTGACATGAAATTAAGCAACCAACAAAATCAGAAAAATTCATTAGAAATCGCAGGATCAAGGTCACTATGCGATCTAAAATAAAATAAAATTACCCCCACCTATAATCATAACAATCATATATAATGATACATTCAGCTGAAAAAATTTGTAAGGTTTAGAAATAACATTATAAATATCCCTCTTCTTTTTGATATTTCTATAGTAATTCTGTGGTGATGATGATGAGCTTGACAAATGTTTTTGAAAATCTGCATAAAAACCAAAAGCTGGGAAACACACCATTAATCTGATAAATTGCTGTTGTAAAATGAGCTCATTTTCTTGTATGCTGTAGTCCTGAAGTCCTGTGGGAAATCTGAAAATGGAAAATTTATAAAAATCCTTCCTTGTATATACTCAACAGAATATACCATTTTGAAAATATTGTATAACACATTCTCAGAGAAAAAAACGGACAAATTCTGGTTGTTGGTTTTTCAGTACCAGTATTACACCTTTATTACCTTTAAGATTAAGTGTACATTATCATTGTAAAATGATTTACAAATCTCTGATTGTGGCTTTAACATAGTCATAATAAAGGTTTCTTCAAGTGCGTCCAGAAAACACTAACAAAAATCTAAAAGTTGGTGTGTTGGTGATGGTGTTAATACCGTTAGATAATCGTTTGCATATCGAAGCTTGGAGGCGTATTTACTGAATTAGCAGCCGAACTTGGGCATCCATAGGCCCTGCAGGATATACAGTACAGTATATATTACTTATATATTACTTAAAGATTTTACTGTACGTGCCTTTGCTATTATTTGTGCATATTGGTTGTGATGTTGATGTCCATATGCTGTAATCTCAGCATCGAGTTTGTTTAAAATGGTGTCTACTTTTGGCATGAATGCGTTTAATTGTTTCATTTGGGTTCACTAATGAGTTCAACTACTTTGCAAAGCTGCTCGCAAACACATACACGTCTTAAATGTCACAGTCTGGATTAATACTTTACGCTCTCATATTGTTTATATGAGGATGGACAGAGCCAACAGAAAGTGACCGCCTGAGCCTTGACTCATTAGGAAGATTAACAGCTGAACAAACTAAGATCATATCTGAAGAGAAAGGCGCTGTTAGCGTCTCACTTTTATACCCTTGTCAGAAAAGAGGATTTCCTGCAAGAGCATGATGACAAAAAAAAAACAATTACACAGGATCGGATGAATCAGTGTGGAAGCATACTTTATGTCCTTTCTGTTCGTTTTTTATTCAGAGATTGCCAGTAGTACAATGAGAAAATGGGGTAAAGGCTTTTGCAATGTAGACTACCGCGAAAGAAAAGTTTTCATTAGGCATGTACAGTAGTTTAAACATGATGCACGCTCTTATCTCTTGCAACAAGATTTTATTTTCAGTATAATTTCCTGGTTGGGAGGACATTTGATGTGTATTTAATAATTATTATCTGATATAATTAAATAGATATACCACATAGCAAAAGCAAGCAGCGATCATCAGGATCCAAGCGAATTGTACTGAATTTTGATTGGCCACCGGTGGCTATTTTGTTAAGCGTTCCAAACGGAAATTTGGCAGATGTGAGCAAACACAGCCAAGTTCGAGCCTACCAAATTTCAAAATTGTACCATAAGCAGTTCTTGAGATATTGAGAGGTGTCCGTTGCAGCATTCCCCCATTGATGAAATTTCACGAAATTTGGCGTACGCCTAAAGGATGTCGTATGTGATATAAGTTAATATTACACAATTGAGACTTCATTGCAAATGCAAGTTAATGTTCCACAGTTGTGACGTTTTATCTCACAAATTCAATCTCACGGCTTAAACTTGTATCACCAATAATCAAACCACAACAAAACCCAGCAATGTGCAAGTAAGGAATATCACCTGAAGTACTGTTTTCATTGTGTCGGTGTGGCTTGGTTAGGGCTTGGGAATACCCTAAACATAAGTGAAAGATGCAATAAGTCACAAAAAAAGGGAAAAATTTCACATCTCATCTTATTATATTATGCTACCTAGAACATTTTAGCCTAGTTAGTTAGGTTTCCAGGCAACCGAACTTGGAACATGCTGCAACTTGGCTAATTCATTTATTATTTGTGCTCCCCTGCTATTGTTTAGATTCTGCTTACTCTTGCTGTGTATTGTGCTCTTTCAGTTCAGTGGGCTGCTGAACAACACTTAACCATGTCTGCAGGACGTCGAAAAGCAATCGCATCTCAGTGCATGTAGGTATTAAGAAAAATGCTGTTAATCTGACAGAGCTATTACTAAGCTCTATTGCAATATCCCCTATCTTCCCTTTCTTGCTGGTGTATTTTTATTTGCACAGGTGCAGATTAGTAAATTTGTAAATTGTAACACAACGTTGTCAGATAGTGTAGTGTGCATTGATCTCCACCTGGTGCACCAATGCTTATCTTTTTAGCATTATCAGTACAGGTCAGTCCATGACAGAGATTTTGTGAGTCTCTGCATCAGGAGTTATGAGTAAGAGAACAGGAATTAAAAATGACATTCAATCTTGGCTCAGGTTTAAGCTATAATACCCATTAGCAAACTTCCCAGGCTATACATGGGTCTGAATGGTGGCTGGAATTTACTTATGCCTTGCATATTCCAAAGGATGTTGAATATATGGACAGGCAAAATCTATCCAATCCTATATCTTGATATCTGTATATCTTTTTCTTTACATATGTTCATTTGTCAAATATGCGTATTGAAAGGATATCGACAAAGGATACATTCCAAGCATGGTTAAGAGCCTAAGGCTCCAACTGGAATTTACTGGAAATCCAGGGATTCAAACTCATAATCTGATTACTAATTTTGAGGCGTAACCATGAGCCACCACTGCCCCAACTTGATACATGATTCAGACCCATGGTTGGTTCCTGCAGAACTGAAACGCTGGCAAATGACTACTGCATCGTCCCAGACTATAACGTCGAAAGGATGTTAGCACTTGAGATGTTTCTTACTAGACATGTCATTCCAAATCCTGTGCATTTCCTCTGGTGAGATCTGGTGCACAGTGACAACTCTGCGGTAGCGGCAGAGACTGTAGCTCATCTTCCAGTGGTTAAAGCCACTGTTCTGGATAGGGTGAACCCCAAGCTTGCGCAGACACAACCCCACGTACACGTCCTCCAAGTGAATGAGGTGCGTATGGAGCGAAGTCTTATAGATCAACTCTGCCATGTCACCAGAGAACACGTACCCTGTCCCGGAGCAGAAAGGGGGGTACTTGTTCTCAGGGTACAACTCTCTGGACATGTACCATTTACTGCGAGTGTCTCGGATAGGCCCTCCGTTTATGACATGGCCTGTGAAGAAACGCTGCCTGGGCTGTGCATTGGGTCTGAGCAAGTTCAGCACAAGATTGTCCATGTTAACGAATATGTCACTGTCAGTCTTCATGACATATTTGGCGTCAGGGCAGTATGAGGCCACCCAGCGCATTCCCATCAGCGTCTTCAGTGTCAGATTTTGGTACGAATCCTCAAAGTCCTCGACGATGATGTCATGGAAGATCTGGCTCTCCTGCTCCACCATCTGGTTGAGGACTGACTCCGGGTTGTGACCAAGCAGAAAGAGTGTGACGATGCGAATGTCGCTGTATGTGCTCTCGTCTCCCCATGTCTCACGGATGGCCTGCCTGGCGTCGAACTCCTTGTGGTTGGTGCTGATGAGGATGAGCAGAAAGGGTGGGTTGCCTTCACATTTCTTTGGCTCATTGATCAGGAAGTGAAAAGCATGTGGATTGAGCGTGCGTGTCCGGATGTTGCTGAAAGTGACGTTTTTCGGAAATCTTGGAGGCTGCCTGCGAATGGGGATAGACATGTGGCTTACGTAGGAGGTGGAGGGCCGAGTGCCACTGAGGTACCACAGAGCGCTCGCCCAACACAGCACCGTGAGCAGGTACAGACATGACACTTTGGAGATCATACCGCCACAGACCTGCTCACCACATCTGCCAGTCGTAGAGTTGTTTAGAGAGTGTCATTGCTCCTGTCTCTGGATTTCTCCATCTGACCAGTGAGTCAGTTCATAAAATGTAGGCTTTATTTCATATAATACTGAGCTCAAGGCCATAGTGACCTTGTCAGTTATTTGTCTTTTAAGGCCATGCTTATGTGTTGTGGTTCTAAAACCTCAATTTATCCAATAAATGTTCATCCCATCTGGTATGCTCTCTGTAGCTCTATCATCTCTGCAGTGTTTTGGTCCTCCTGGGATCAGACAGGTGAGGTGGATGACAAAGACCTGGACCTCTAAATGAAATCGAGTGCTGCAGAACTTACTGGATGGTCAAGCAGCTTTCCGGTGCAGAACACACCAATGCCGTGACGCAGGGTGCATTCAGAAATCCGATCCATGAAGTCAGGCTTCAGTTCTCTCCTTATGTCTTTGTTCTTGGCAACCACAGAGCCTGCAGCAGGCAGAGAAATAAAGGGACATGCATCAATTTGGGGGAGAACAGAACACAGAGAAAGAAGGGAATGCCGTTCATTGCAGTGCCTGCTTTAATGGGGAATCAATGAGAGCCCATAGCTCAAATAGACACTTTCTTGTTCACTTTCTCTCTCAGACTTTAACAGAGAGACAATGTGATAACAGTACTATTTTCTAAAATCATAGTAAGCATTAAGAATGGAGATGAAACTACCAGAAACTGTCACTGGGACTACACTTTAGATACTAAATAACATTGTTTAAGATGAATAACTGAATTATAAGCAAAGAGGTTAAAATGTGAGATGCTGCAAGTGCCTATGAAAGATGATCTCTCTCTCTCTCTCTGCTTCTCTGTAATGCAGTTGAGCTGAAGGTCACATGATATACGATTTAACAGGCAGTACACACCCATGTTTGGCTTTTTTACACTACAGTGTCTAACCAGATATACAGTATAAGCCTCAATTCCAGAAAAGTCAGGACACTTACTAAAATGGCAAAAAATAACAAAAGACTGTAATTTGTTAATTCACTTGAACTTTTATTTAACTGATAAATGTACATAGATGACATGTTCAGTGTTTTCACTGACCAACCTTTTTTAAATATAAAAAAACAGAATATGATTCCAGCAACACACTGAAAATAAGATGTGACTGAGGCGAAATAAGAAAAGTCATACAAGTAACACTGTTCTGGAAGGTTCCACGATTGGCAGGTTAACTGGTAACAGGTGCAGTCATCAACACTGAGTATCCACCAAAGGCTTTGCAAGCAAGGATGGGTCATGGTTCACCACTTTGTGCCAAACTTCATGAGAGAATTGTCAGTCAGTTCAAAAACAATTTTTCTCAGTGCAGGATTGCAAAGAATTTCGGTCTTTCACCATCTACAGTTTATAAAATCATAAAAAGATTCAGGGAGTCAGGGGAAATCTCGGTGTGTGAAGGCCAAAGGTGCAAAAACCGCTGCTGAATGTGTGTGACCATCAAGCCATCACTTGGTATTGTTTGAGAAACCTTCATGCTACCATGATGGACATAGCCACACGGGCTCGGGAGTACTTTGGAAAAATCATTATCACTTAGCACAGTCAACCGCTGCATCAAGAAATACAACCTGAAACTGTAATATGTAAAGAGGAAGCCAGATATTAATTTTGTGCAGAAACACTGACAAGTTCTCTGGGCCCATAGTCATCTGAGATGGACTGAAAGACAGCTGAAACATGTTCTGTGTTAGATGAGTCCATATTTCAGCTTGTTTTGTGGAAAAACGGACAATGGATTCTACCTGCCAAAGATAATAAAAAAAGTCCATCCGGACTGTTACCAAGGAAAACTGCAAAAACCAGCATCTGTGATGGCATGAGGGTGCATCAGTGCCCACGGCATGGGGGATCTGCATACATGTGACGGTACCATTAATGTGGAGAATTATACTGGTATTTTCAAGACACATAAGCTACCATCAAGATGGCGTCTTTTCCTAGGAACTCCATGTCTATTTCCCAAGACAATGCCAAGATTCATTCTGCAAGGGTTACAACAGTGTGACTTGACAGGCTTGTCTGCAGTCCAGTTCGGTCTCCTATTGAAAATGTATGGTGCATCATGAAGAGGAGAATCAGACAACAGAGACCACGGACTGTTGAGCAACTCGAGTCTTGTACACAGCAAGAATGGGCAAAAATTCCACTTGCAAAAGTGCAACAGTTAGTATCTTCAATTCCCAAACGATTAAAAAGTATAATTAAAAGAAAAGGTGATGTGACCCAGCGGTAAACACGCCTCTGTGACAACTTCTTTTGAGTGTATTTAATATACGAATACAAATACTATGCAGATTTTTTTATAGCATACTATATTATATATATTATAAAACATACTACACTTCTCAGTTTGGTGAGTTTAACTGTACATGAATTATCTTTTTTAACATTAAAAATAGTAAACATAAACAAATCTGGTCCTCAGATAGGTGATCATTAGAGAGGTTTTTCATCTTCAGAGTCACAGCAGGAATACTCAGCTCACTCATCGCCAAACACTAAATGGAAAGCTAAAGTTAAATGTGTATACAACTACAAAAAACAGAACGTTTGAGTGAAAACCACAGAAAACCACAGAAAAATTAATCCATTGCGGTATTTATCTCCCGACACACCATCTATCTGCAGGAGTAAACCATCTCCCGTCTCCTCTATTGATTAGTCAGTACGTTTAATCTGAAACTGCTTTCAGAGAAGTCATTTGCACTGACATTACAAATGCAAAGTGCTGCAAGCGAAATCCACGAGGGGTTGAATAGCCCCTGCAGACCAGTCTGATCCAATTCAACTTAATTTGTCTAGCACATTAATCATATTTACTGTTATAAGTAGACGAGCAGTTATTTCACCACATCTGTAGTGTTTGTAAGTTACCACATATAAGAATTTCAATGGATTTTCCTCATGGAAACATTTAACATTTGAACCACAAAACATGGAAGAAAGTCTACTAAACTGTTAAACACAAAGTGGTCCATTTTTCAGTACAATATTAGCTCTACTTACCAAAATGCACCATCACAACAGTTAGATTTTTTGTGTCTACATCAGGAGTCCCTCTGAAAAAAAGCAGTCCTGTCTCTGAAAGAGCTAATAATACGGATTTAGAACGTAATTTGCAAATATGTTTTTAGAAATTAAGGTTTTGTCCAGCATTAAATGATGTCTAACATTATAAGCAGTGATACGGATACTGATACAGCTGCAGGTGATATGGGACAAGTGCTAGCAATAGTCTTAAGAGGAAATGAGGATGAGTGGGATATATCATCAGCTCTGGCACAAATTAAGAAATTAAGAAAATGTCCCCATAGCATACATTTTGGAAATGAGGACAATGGATTGGTTGTTTTGGAGTTCATTTGCTGTTTCCGGTTAACTGTTTTTACATCAGTATACATTTATATTCATGCATATCATGGACTACAAAGTTAAACAGTTATAACTGAGTTTGTGCATTTACTTGGTGTACAGAGTTTTTTTTTAAAGAAGTAAAGAAAGTTTTGTTAAACTGCAAAAGAGAAAAATAGATTTTTGAGGACTTAAAGTTGAAGAACTGTCAACAGTGATATTGAAAATCAAATACTGAAGAGGCAAGTTTGCCATGTGCTGCATCTTATATTTGTATATGCTGAAATCAAAGCTGACTAATCTTCCGATGCGGTATAACACCCACATGTTCATTTAATATTCTGTGCAAACATAAACACTATAAGGCTTCATTTTTCCCCGGAGATTTTGCTGTGCGTGTGTGTTCAGAAAGAAGGAATTGATTGCAGTTGGTTTTATGTCCTTTACATATACAGCCATATACAGAATCAGCTATTTTCCTTCAACCTTCATCCATATGAGTTAATCTGAGGTCAGCGGATGCTGTGGAGTTTTAGCAGCTGACGTTTCTCAGCACACAGAACAGTGCATATAAACCAATAAACAGTATTCACTGCAGATGTATTTTACTGATGATTTGTATTAGTCCATTTTATCCAAAACAGATAGATATTGTATAGTCATAGTGTGATCAGTTGTGCGCTTTACTACGACTTGACGTGAGTGTGAGAAAATGAGTGTGACGATGCTAAAAAAAAAACACTAGACGTACCACATAGCGACGCGGAATATGAAAGAAAAAATGCAAAAATGAACTGAAACAAAGACCAAATTGCAAAATTGTAGCTTAAGCAGTTGTTGAGATATTGAAATGTATCAGCTGCAGGGCAGCACCCCATATGGATGCAATTTGGTGTGCATCTAAAGAACGTGGCAGTGATGCAGGGTGTGAAATTTCATGAAATCTCGGCTTTTACCTTACAAGATATCGGCTAGTGAATTGCTAGAGCTTTGCTTGGAATATGATTCATTAGGTGGCGCTACTCCACAAATGAATTATAATGTGCTAGGGTAACGTAATGGACCTATAAAAATTGTTGTAAAAACTTCAGAATTTTAGGCAAAACGTTTTTTCAAGCTATTGCCCTAAAATTGCTTTGAATCTACCCCAGTTCAGGGGGCACTAGGATGAAGGGCAAGCACACCTAGAGACAGAAATCTTATATCCCGTATCAGACATGTGGAGCTACAACCACACCAAGTGTCATGTGGATTGGCGATGTCTAAGTACATGATATCTTCGACCAAATATTGGTGGAAAAAAATGGAAGAAAAAAAAAAAAACTTTGACAAAAACTATCTGACTGTGAGAATTGCTGCGGTGGTCATAATGATATAGTCCACACAGTACATAGGACATCATCAATACAGACTGCTTTATTAACATACTGCAATAAAAGGGAGATTTTTGAGAGATTATTTTATGTGTTGCAATGGTGTGATAAAGACGTTTATTTTAGATATTAGAGAAAATATCTCATGTGACAGCACTTTGTGCCTGCGAGCACTGAGACACGTACACACCTACATGCTCTCGATTAAAGATACTACTGAAACACCATAACATCCTAAACCAAGAGCTCAATAAAATGTTCCACGGGGATCAAATTACTCAGCTTACTACGAAGTACTCAATTCAGTATCCATATAATACCTTCCAAGACGTACAATACCATAAGTACAATACAATACCATGCTATTTTTTGAAAAAATAGTGTTGATGCATTCCTAGACCATTATGCACAATGTTTACTTTTTTTTGGCAGTGTTTTGGGTGCTGTCTGCTTTATTATGTCATCGACAGCCAAGAAAAGTGTCTGATTCAGAAGCATACAATCTGTAGCAATGCATTTTATTGGCTCTAGTCAGGACATCACAGTGGAAGTGTCTTCTGATTGATTTGAGGAAGTAAATGCTTCCTCTGTGATTATTTAATGATAGCATGTGCTGCTGGTTGCAAATGCATGACGTTTTTCCCTGGAGAAGGGCCGCACCAGCCTTAAATCACTGCATTACTAATTTAATCAACAAACTCTTGGCTATTTAGCTGCACTTCTGCTCATTTCCCATTACATTTCATTCAGGCCTGCATTAGTAAAGCTGAGCCATAATGAGAGAAATGCCCGAGGCTGAGGGTGAATGATGAAGGCCGAAACAGTGGTGATGGACGATGTGGTAATGGCGTCCTCTCATATAAAGCCACAGGGCTTCAAATGGAACAGCAATTACATCACAATTCTGACACTATAACCCCATCCTTCTTCTTCTTCTTCTTCTTCTGAGTCTCTCTCTCTCTCTCCCTCTCTCTCTCAGTCCAACTCACACTTCCTCCATCAGTGTCACCTCAGTGGTGATAAAAACAGAAATGGCTTGGGGGATTTTTACAGTGAATGTCTGGATCATTTCTACATTTACATTAACAGTTACTTTGTCACTGGTCCAAGCTACTGTTCCCACATGCTGGAAAACAGCCACCATCATTCTGGTGAAAAAGCGTACTACTGCAGCATGCCTGAATGACTTCCGCCCGGTAGCACTCACCCCCATTGTGATGAAGTGCTTTGAGAAACCAGGTCTCAGTCACCTGAAAGTGGTGGTTTCACCATCTCTGGATGCCCACCAGTTTGCAGGCTGATTAAACAGATCGACAGATTTCCACAGCCCTTCAATCTGCCCTCACTCACCTGGACGATAACAGCACCTACACCCAGATGTTGTTTATTGACCTCAGCTCTACCTTCAACATAATTAGATCTGTCAGGCTGGTAACCAAGTTCAGTGTCCTGGGAATCAGCACCCCCGTTTGTAACTGGGTGTTGGACTTCCTCACAAACAGACCTCAGTCTATGAGACTGGACAGTCAGGTGTCCTCCAGCTTTACTTTGAACACTGCTCTTCTCCCTGTCCACCCATGACTGTGTGCCGCTGCATAGATCCAACATCATCATCAAGTTTGCAGACGACACCACAGTCGTCTGCCACATCGGTGACAATGTTGAACTGGCCTACAGGGAGAAGATCCAGCACCTGGCAGTGTGGTGTTCCAACAACCTCACCCTGAACACAGAGAAGACCAAAGAGCTCATTGAAGACTACTGGAAAACCAAGCGTGTGAAGTAGAGCTTGTCTCCAGTTTCAAGTTTTTGGGTATCCACATCTCTGTGGAGCTTTCCTGGACCCTCAACACCTCCTTCCTGGTTAAGAAGACACAGCAGCATCTTTAATTCTTGAGGAGACTGAAGAAGGACCATCTGTCTCCTCAAATCTTTACTAACTTCTACCACTGCACTACCAAGAGTGTACTGACCATCTGTGTGACAGTGTGGTACAGTAGCTTCACTGTGGCTGACAGGAAAGCCCTACACAGCATGGTGAAGACTGCTCAGCATATCATTGGCACACAACTCCCGGAGATTGGAGATCTTCAGCACCAGGGCAGCATCATCAGGGACTCCTCCAACCCCAGCCACAAACCCTATAACCTCCTGCCATCTGGGAGGAGATACAGGAGCATCTATGCCAGGACCAGTTGGCTCAGGAACAGTTACTTTCCCACTTCAGTCACTTTCTGACCTCCACACCACACCGTGAACACTACGGACTACACACTGGACTTATTATTTATTATCATTTGCATCTGCACTTTTGCATCTGCACATTTGTAAACCCACTTGTATGTGACAAATACATGCATATATTTTACTTGACATATACTGTAGATTTTCCATATTTATATTTTGTTAGTAGTAGTAGTACTCTACATGATACATATGTATTAGCAACAACTTATTTATATAATGAATATATGTATAGAGATATAATTACCATCTATTTATATAGATACAATTATCATATGATATAATTATATTATCTTACAAGTACAGCCGCATTCCTTAGATTTGCACTAAACTGCTAATTAGCACTTCTGGTACATGCTAACTGCATTCCATTGCCTTGTACTTGTACCGAGCAACAATAATAAAGTTGAAGTTTACTCTTTTTTAATTTCTGACAGAATAGGCACGGGAAGTGCATTTTTGCCTCCCTCTGGTTAAAAACAACACAGTTGATCTTTGCAAATGGAAATGATGTACATGCTTATTTACATATAGAGCAGGGAGGTGAGATCCGATCACTCGAGACGTATTTGGAGATGCATTCTTAAGGCAGGTGTGAACTGAGGTCCTTAGAGCTGTCCACGTGCAACCTGATCACCTAGAAAGCATGTTAATTTACCTGTACTTAACTGTGATCACTTGTAATCTGATGGGCCAGGACACACATTACTGCCAGGTGTGAATGGGGCCAGATTGACCTAGGAGGTTTATTAACAAATCCAGTACACAATTCAGAACTCAGCGGTGAAGCGATCACATGTTAAAACTCAAAATATAACCTGAATATCCGAAAGGCAAATCCAGAAAGTATTCAAGAATCAAGGTGAGAAATTTAAAAAAAAACGCACATCAAATATTGTCTTGCTTTAGTTTATTACTGTTTACTGCACTTTATAGTGTTTTCTTTTATGTAGAAACATTTTCATTATTTTTGCTTTACAGCAAGTGTGTGCTCTATGATGGATTGGTGCCCTGTCTAGGGTTGATCCCATGACCCTGGGGACAGGAATAAGCCGTTAATATAAGGAATGAATGAATGAGCAAGTCTTTGCATATGCCTAAGACTTCTGCATCGGACTGTACAGTAATTAGCAGGTAAGAATCTGCTACAGCTCTTCTGGAGACTTTGACTGTCACACTTACTTGTTTTTTTTTTGCATGCACAACCCACAAGTTCTGTCTTAATTCTGTGCTTTGAAATATCCATGCTCCCCCCATCCACCGTTTTATGATCTGTTGTTGTTGTTATAGGGCTCTATACTCTACTTAAAGTATTTCATTTGTACACGTCCATACTGTACACGTAGAAATATGCTGCACCTGGTTTTATGTAAATATATATCTTCAGTAACTAAAGTGCACTTTGATGACAAATGTAGAAGTTATTAGAAATGGGAAGTGGTTCACAAACGGGCTGTTTCATTTCACACAGAAGTCCACAAAGGTTCAGAAGGTGAGCACAAATATGTAAACTGCGAGCAACAATACAATGCAAATGGATGTAAATTTATGCAGAACTTTAACAGATGGATGAATATTTTTCTGGCTGTTAGCTGAGTCGTTTTTATCCAGAAAACTGGCCTCAATATATTACATCAGAAGGTGAATGGGCTGTAATGGATTAAACAGCAAAAAGCAGTGAAAAAATGAAATAACCCTCATACACTGAGCCATGAGCAGCTTGTGTTAATTGGGTGTCATGAATTAATGAGCTAAAGATATATATACTGTATATGTACATTCATACAAGTCAAACAACCCAAAGGCAATCAGTAGCTTAAAAAGAGGAGAGTAATGGATCACTCTGAGCAGCTGAGTGATTCGTATAGGACAAGGTTATGCAGGCTTTCTTTCTCAGATCCGAGACCTTTTCACATCTAAGTCGAGAGATGAGCAAAAATTAGCTGGGAGTTAAAAAATGGCAGAAAATTGAACTGAAAGACAATTTCACACTAGTGTAATTTTGATATATTGTTGTATCAGCAAAGCTCCAAGGAATGAACGTTCACTAAAATGTCAAACAGCCTAAATTTCCTAAAGTAGGAATCTTATACCACATGGATACTGACTGGTTAAAAGGTGTTGATTAATTTTCTATAACAGTAGCTTTGGAGTAATTCTGGCTACGAAAAAAAAACCCCCACAGCTTTATTTTAATACTTCTTATACGTTATCGTTTCTGTTCAGCTAATAACACAAGAGTGAAAACTCCATATGCATGAACTAAAAACAGGTGTAGTTGTTGAAATGGTGAGGAAGTGTTTACTTGTCTCTTGTGTCTCTTGTTTCAAGTAACGTTAAAGCAGTAACTTTACATTTTCAGACACGTGAGTGCTTTCAGGACTGAGGAGTTTGCTCTTTGATTCTCAGTTACATGACAAGTTACATTTTCTATCATCAACTTCAGTAGAAAATGAGGGTATGGCTGTTTATAGCTGCTATAATGTACGGGATGTACTAACGCATGTACTAACGTGAAACTATCGTGTCTCGTGGACATTCCACAACAGTACATGTAACTATAAATATCTAAAGAGTTAGACACTGGCATTAGCATTGGCAAATTGCTGTGGTATAAAAGGAATAAAACACTTCAAGATGTGCAGTTATTGGAAATTCATGACTTAATGTCGTTTTATTAATTAACTAGACTCATTAAAATATTTGTCTAAGATTAACTGATCTCATTTTCTGTGTTTTAAAATATTAATATGGTCATTTTGTATAAAGACTTAGGGTTAGGGTTAGAGAAACAAAGCACTTTGACATCAGGTGTAGAAGCTGTAAGAGGTGGAACCCTTAAGGTTTTGTTGCTGTAAATGATATTTCGTTCTCATTCTTCGTTTCTTTTTATTCATGCAAACTGTTTTGTCCATGTTCTTGATATCTCACTGAATAAAAAACAAAAAAAGTGTAAAAAAATGTTCACTTTTATCTCTCCAGCTCCCAGGATGGTTGTTCTACTGTATTTACACACAACCCAAGCACACACTCTGTACAAAACTCTTTCCTGAGAAGCTGAGAGAGGTGCAGAACCTCCCTGTTTACATGCAGGAAATTTAGAACAAAGCAGAGACCCTGTCTGAAAATATTTTCTCTCTGCCGCTACAAGCTGCATTTATTTTTTGTATTACTGACTAAAGAAAAAACAGAGGCTAGTCAGCAAACAAAGGTTTAGTATCTGTTAGAATGTAAGTGCTGCCAGGAATGAACTTGTTCAACATTAAATGTACGTTGTAAAAAGATTATTCTATTTACAGTTTGTCAACAGTAAAATTTACAGTTTTTGCTTGTATTTCAAAATGACAGTAAATCATATTAAAAGTACAAGAATAAGCTGTTTATTAAAAGGTGTCATGTGATTTAACAAAAATAAATTCTGTATAAATAGAATACAATAAATATCTGTTTTTATTAACAGCTTTTATATGAGACTTTTAACAAAACAAACTGTAAAAATACTGTATTTTTACAGGTTGTTTTTTTAACAGCTTTTAAATGAGACTTTTAACAAAACAAACTGTAAAAATACTGTATTCTTTATTGAGCATTTTAACTTGCAGCATTTTATGTAACTTACACAATATAAGAGTACAGTTAACCTACATTTAATGAAATAAAATGTTTTTATTATTATTACTTTTACGCTTATTAATGTATTTAAAAATGTAATATAAAATGTTATTTTTTTGTTATGGGCTAGCGGTTAACAGAACAGCCTTGTGAGTAGAAGATCACCAGTTCGATCCCCAGGAAGGACACGACAGAAGCGCCGTTGAGCAACATGTGTGATCTCTATGCAACGTTTTCACGTTACTTATACTTTCTTTTTCGTTTGTTTGTTTTTTTAAAATTGGTTTTAATTTTAGATGTTAGCTATGGTATTCTGGTCTCTGGCACCCCTGCTGCTAGTAAATTACAATTTTTTACAATATTTTTACAGCGACCCTTTTAAAATGAATGGATAAATAATATGACGTGTCATTCTTTAATTAAAAACTATCATACCTGGTGGATTCGTGGTAAAATAATGAACTTCAGTGTTGCCACAGTAACACAATTACTCCACTTCATCATGCCAGCGCATCACTGATTATGTTCCTGTAACTGCAAAGTGTTTTATTCTTTCACACAAACAGGCAGAGATCATGTCTGCTAACAGCCAGCGACCATCTTCATCTCTTTTATCTACATATCCTCTTGCTGCTTGAACATTTCGGCAAATGAAATGCAGCCCTGAGCTCATGGTAATTTTTCACAATGATCTAATCCGATTACTCTTCGTTCTGTAACTGAATTACAGCCACTTTTTCTTGCATTTCGAATACAGTTTTCCCATTATGTGCATTTCGTTTCTTGAAACTGCGAACAGATTACGGTGAATAATGTATGCATACTTATCAGAACATCAAATCATGTTATACTAGGTATGTTCAGTATGTGTTGAGGAAATTTCAGGCAAAACCTTATGACCACCTCCTTTTCTCTACACTCATTGTCCATGTTCTCAGTTCCACTTCCCACATAGCTGCACTTTGTACTTCTACAATTACAGACTGTAGTCCATCT
>JAOVVH010000015.1:6438397-6452559 GCA_028566435.1 Scorpiodoras heckelii
ACTGTATATATAAAAGGCTGTATGGCTGGATTTAAACACAAGGTGACCTCAAAATTCATCATCGTCATCATAAAATCTGTTCCGTTTAATTTGTTCCTCGGCAGACAGCGACTGCGGATCCTCTCCCCACAGGCAGCTGGAAGCTTTGGAGTCAGAATAATCAATGCTTGTTTTCTCCAGTGTTTTCCTGCCTGACACCTCTTTGGTCTCTATTCCAAAATCCATAAGGTCATCCAGCAGAGTGGCTGATGAGTTTGTGCTGCCTTCTTTGGTGTTCTTGGAAAAAAAGCTTGTGGTCTCACCAAAGCCTGCAAATATGTCATCAAGAAATTGTGAGGCACTGAGATTTGTTTGCTGATCTGAATGGTGCTCTTGCATTGCTTCTGAAACATTCTCTTTGTTGGCACTTGGATGTGGATGATTGTCATCCTGTAGTAACAGAAGAAGGTTAGCACGCATCGTTTCTTTGGTGTAGGTTTCCTCTTTGGTGTCTGTTTCCTCTTTGGTGTTGGTTTTCTCTGTAGTGTTCCTGTATTCTTTGATGTTGGTTTCCTCGTTGGGATTGGTTTCCCCTTTGGTGTTCACGTCCTCTTTGGTGTTCACGTCCTCTTTGGTGTTGGTTTCCTGAGTAGAAGGTGAGTAGAAATCAAACATACATGACTCTGTTTTAACATCATCCAAACCCATCCAAGGGTCACCAATGTCTAGTAACAGGTGACTGCTGATGCTGCTGTTGTTGTTGTTGTTGTTGTTGTTGTTGTTATTGTTGTTGTTGTTTGCATTCCCATTGGCCGGTTGTTCGTTTGTAGCCACACTGTCTATCACTGTCACCTTCACACCCTCCGTTTCTCCACTTTCTTTGTTACCCTTCAAGTTCTCACATTCATTTTCTTTCACATTTGCCACATTCTCAGTTCCTTCATTATAATCTATGTCTCCATTCATCTCCAAAACCTCTTTCTCATCTCTTAGTTCTGATTTCTGACTTTCTGCTTGCTCTGCTTTTTGTTCTATACCATCTGTGACCTTAGGTTCTTGCTTGACAGCTACCGAAACATCAGTTTGCACTTGAGGAGTTGCTGTTGGTTGCTGTGAAACCTTCTCGTTAGTTAAGACTTTCACTGCATCACCACCATGTTCTCTTTGGCTTTCATTAGTAACATTAGAGGTCGTTTCTCTTAGCACTGGCTGTCTGTTTTCAGTTGTTTCTTGTGACTCCTCTTTAGGGGGCCAAGGAGGCTTGACTACTTTGAGTTCTTCTTCCAGAACAAAGCTCTTCTTTGGTGTTTCATTTTGAGGTGGCCAAACAATTGCAATTTTACTCGTCATCTTTTTGGTATTGTCATCCAACTTACTTGCTTCTTTAGTCTCGGCTGGGAAAGAGTCATCTTCTTTTGAGACCTGCGATGCTTTGGTATCAGATTTCACTGTAGGAAGAGTACTAACTTGACTGACATTAACATTTTCTGATTTGTTCTTCTGATTTTTTGCATTCCAAAGCTCTCTGTAAGGCTTTTCTCCAAATCCCTCATCATAGTTTCCTTTGGAATGGAACAACTGTTTGTAGTGGGGTTTGCAATACATCCGTCCATGGAGAGGGGCATAGTTTCCTAGGCTGGTGAGAGAAGAGTAATCATAAACATAGAGTTAGTCCATGTACAGTATAATGCTGTTACATACCAGTCTTTTGCAGAGGTAAGTACGGAAACCCTGACAAGTATAATGACCAGGGGTGGGTTTCCTAATAATGGTTAATCTTAGCAATTTATGAACAACTTTAAGAATGACGTAACTTTAAACGTTGAAAACTGAACCACCGATTTACATACATTTTCTCATTATTATACCACAAACGTATCATTAGGAAAATAATTATTATACAAAATCAAGGGGGTTCATATTAAAACGGTGAGCTGCATTTAGATGAACTGCCTGGACTCGTGGATTACATCATCACCTTAAACAGTGTCTCTGATTTAGAAACAATATTCATTGTACAGCTGCTATATTCATCCCACATGCCCCACTGTTAGCCTTACTCTAGGGTACTTATAGTATGTGTAAATGATTAATCAGTCTTAGCTTGCTAAGTGCGATTTCCATGCAAACAAATGATAAGTTTTGATTTGTTGCACAGCTACGTACCATTGTGAAATGGACATAAGCCTAATCAATTCAGTTCAAAACTCAAAAATTTAAAAAATTTACTTTTTTGGGTGACCAGAATTTAAAATGCTAGAACTTTATTTGAGGTTGAGACACATGCAAAAGAGACACCATTCAGGAAATCCTGTAGTATTCAGAACCAAATACAATTGCAATCAGAAATATTCAACCCCCCATAGATTTTAAGGATTTATCAATTAAAGTTTTTTTCAAAGAACAAGATTCTGCTTTGGATGACTTTTTTATAAGTTGAGTGATACATAAAATCAACACAGAAACTGTAGTATTTGTGTGTAATGGTATATTTTGTTAAGATCGCCGTGTGACAATTATTCAACCTCTATATAATATTGTTGTTTTTAAAGCTTTCTGACAGTTTTTATGGGAATCGAAACATAATTAAGCCTTTGGGAACTCTATAATGATCCTTCATTTGCTTCATCTGTGATGCATATATAAACCCCACCCATGAAGGTATTCAAGGTCAGTTGCAATCATGGGAAAGACAAAGGAGCTTCCACAAAAGCTGAGAGAGCAGGTTGTTTCATCACACCTAAAGGGCCTTGGGTATAAGAAGATTTCCAAAACGTTTAACAATCCAAGAGACACCATTGTGAGCATTATAAGGAAGCTTAAAACTTATGGAACAGCGGCAAACCTGCCTGGCTGTGGAAGAAGGCCCAAAATTTCATCAAGGGCTCTTAGCAACTTATTCAGGACAACTAAGAAAAACCCTTGTGTGAGTGCAACAGGATGACATGATGAAGGCTGGTACAAGTGTTTCAGTGGCAATAATAAGACGTGCACTGAATAAACAAGTATTTCATGGCTTTTCATGGTATTTCAAGATGCACTCCACTCTTGACCACAAGGAACATCAAAAGTCGACTAGAATATAGCAGGAGGAATTTGAGTAAGAATCTAGAGAGTTCTGGGAGACGGTTCTATTGACTGATGAAGCCAAACTGGAACTGTTTGGACATATGGACTAGCGGTATGTCTGGCGTGCCAAAGGCCAAGTTTATAACCAGAAGAATACCATAACCATAGTCAGACATGTAGGTGGGTCATTGATGATGTGGGACTGTTTTTCTGTGGCAGGAACTGGCAATCTTGATCGTGTACCTGTCATCATGGATTCCCAGAAATACCAGGCCATTTAAAAGAGGAACCTGGTGCCTTCTGTTGACAAATTAAACCTTGAGTTTCAATGAACTTTCCAGCAAGACAATGATCCCAAGCACACCTCCAAGTCAAGCAAAGTTTGGTTGAGAAAAATCCTGGAATGTCCTGGAGTGGCCTTCTCAGTCACCAGATTTAAATCCGATTGAAAGTCTTTGGTGGGATTTAAAGAAGGCAGTTGCAGCATGGAAGCCATCAAACATCACTGAGCTAGAGGCTTTTCCACATGAAGAATGGGCAAAGATTCCAATCGAGAGGTGTAAGAAGCTTGTCAGCACTTATCGAAACATTTGTTAGAAGTTATAAAAGCTAAAGGATGCTCCACAAAGTACTGAATCTGGGGGTTCAATAATAGTGCACATGTGTGAAAAGATTTACATTTTTCACTTGAACTTCAAAGTTAAGTCAACTTCTGTTGTCTTAATAACACAATTATGTATCAATCAATATTTTTTGTTGTTTAATGAGGTTTTTTTTTGTCATTTATTGTCATCTACATCACTATAATGTCTTTTGAGGTGAAGGGGGTTGAATATTTCTGATTGAAACTGTACAATAGAAAATGTCAACATTTCACCCTATGAAGAGTTTCCCTGGCTGCCACACATATACAAGTACAATAGGTTTATATATGAGTATATACAGTATATGCTGTATATTAGTAAATGGTTATGATATGATAATTTACCTGAGCTGGCTGTTACAGTGGGCACATCTGAAGCAGCTTTTATGAAAGTTTTGTTTGTCTGCTATGAGCGACTCCATGGGATACACCCTTTTCCGACATACCCGACAAAGTTCGTTGTCTGGCACCTTTATTTTCTGAAAGAGAAAATGTGGCAACAGATGGAAATCAAGTCCTATTTTTTAATATTTGAACATGAATATAAATGCAAGCACATGTCACTGGCTGTTATCACGGTAATGTGTTAGCAGAGTAACAAGAAAAACAACTAAAATGTGCAAATACAAAAGTTACTGGAGTAGTAATGTGCATTCAAACAAATTTCCACAAGGACTGTAGTTATTTGATTCAAAGTAAACTCCCATGGGAAAATTGCTTTAAAATAATTCAATATTTCTATCCTCCACTATAGCAACACTTTGCAAACACACCAGTGCTGTTTTAGTAAACACTCCTTACACGCGTTAGTGTTTCCATGCCTCATCACACAATTTTACCGGTGATGACAGTGTGCTCTTGATGTGATACACTCTGAGATGTATGCTGTTCTGAGACGCTGAATCCCAGGTTTTTGAAAACATTTTCACTATCTGCCCAGGACTGCTGGAAATTCTTCAGAAGTTGCTCTGCTGAAGCCTCAGATGGAACATCCAGGACATGAACCTTCCCCCGTACAACATCTGCATACGTTGGTGGATCACGACGTGTGGTCACACTCTGAGCATGAGAGGTACATTGGGACTTTGACCCCACCATTTTGTTTCCAAACTCATCAACAGTTGAGAAATGCTCTGTAACAGACTTTGTCTCAGAGAAACCTGTGGGTTCTGCCAATTCCTGCTGCATCTCAAGGTTCTTTCTATCCTCTTTGAGATATTGGTGGGCCTGCTCACCCATTTCAAACACATTCTTCAGAGCCTTGATATCGAAGGATGGCATCTCTTCCACCTGGGAAGGTTTTTTCATTGGTTCATGCTCTGCATCTTCAGTATCACTGCCAAGTCTCTCAGGAATAACAATTGGATCCTTCCTTATGTACATTTTGGGCTTTGGGGACTCAAATTTATTGACAAGTCTGGACAGATCGACTCTGGGCATGTCTTCTTTCATTCTGTCATGGAAGTCACTAGAGATCTCTGCCTCGTTGCCCTCTTCTGACCCCAGGCGTTCTGGGATATCAATGGGATCTTTCCGCATATATTGGCGGTTCATCTCTGCTTTCTGAGCCTCCTCAAAAAACTCTCTCTTGTCTTTTACACTCATCATGGAGTCTGCACTGGGCTCCATGGATGACTGCAGCATAAATGACTCCATCATGCGGGTCTCAACACTGATCTCCTGGTGACTGGATAAGTGGGATGCTTCCATTTCACTTTGCATAATGGATTGCTCAGGCAAAGCCACTGGAAGAGGTGATGCACTATAAGAGAGCTTGGCAGTTGTGTCTCTTAGTTTGGCTAGCTTCTCTGAGTGACTAATAGTTGGAGAGGGTGTAGCTTGGGCAATATTTGTGGCGGATTCAGACCAACGAGGTGGGGGTGTTGGAGTAGCACCTGATCTGTATGGAGGAGGCGAGGGGGTGACTTGCAGAGGAGAGTCTGTCCTTCTGGCAGTCTCAATGCAAATATATGTAGGTGATGGTGTTCTCATCCTAAGCTCTGGAGGCATTGGTTTAAAATCCGTATTTTTAATGTCTTGAACCGTCTTCTCCATCATTTTTTTCTGAGATTCCACTTTAGCTGAACCAATGCTTATTTTTGATATTTTCTGTGTTGTGCCACCAACTACTTTCTTCTCCTCTACTGGCTTAGACTCTCTCTTTTCCAGTGCAGCCAAATTTGCCTCTAAAAAAGTAAGTTTCATTTGAGCAAGATTCCTCACATACACAATGATTTCCTGAAGTTTTTGCTTATTGTATTGTGCACGACTTAATTCTACCTTTTCAGCAGCTCCTAGCAACCATTCTGGGATCATACTCAACATTATCTTGACTGACTTTGCATCCATTTTACCCCCTGATTCTTGCATCACCTTTATATGACTCAGCAATTTTTGTATCTCCTCATACTTCTGGATATCTGATGTCTCAGATATAGCTTCCTTAATCTCCATCTGGCAGGACTCTTTTTGTGCTTGCTGTTTAATGGCCTCCACCTCATACGCTGGCATTTCAGAACCCCTTATCTGCTTCTTGATCTGAAATTTTCCCTTTTGTTGAAAATTTTGCTGCTGAACTGAGCTCTGACTGACCAGCTTCTGTTCATGTACCAGAACATGTTCCTCCTTAATAGCCTGTTGAGATTGAATAACTGTGGTTTGTTCTGACCCTTGCTGATGAACCCCCATAGACATGACTGGTTGAATATGATGCATCTCCACTGATGGTTTCGGTGCAACAGCTGGCGGCTGCTTTTTTGGCTTTTGTTTGGCTTTTTTCAGATCTATCTCCAGATTTGTGTCCTTGGTAATTTGCTCTATTTGCTCTTGCTTGTCCATTTTGGAGGAAACCTGATCTACACAGACCTGATGTATAGCTATTTGCTCTTTCTGGGTTGATTCCTTCTTTTCTTCCAGCTTCTCCTGGTTAGGCATCTTAAACGTTTTAACTTTGAAGCTTGGGGTCACATTTGGGATCTTTGTAGGTTGTGGGGGAGCCTTCTTTGTTTCTTGTCTTACAGTTTCTTCAGCTTTTATAAAGTCAGCAGATTGACACTGAACATTTGATGAGGTTTGTTGCATAGATTGAACTTGAGTAACGGTTTGCTTGGATGTAGTTTTGTGAGAACTTGCCTTTACATTTTCATGGTGCTCAGTTGCTGGTAAAGGAGAAATTAGTGATTCTGGCTGAACCTTGATTTCAGTTGTGGCTTGGGTGACTTGCTTTTTATCTGTAGTAACAGCAGTTTTCTTACCTACTTTGGGAAAGGAAGGTTTGCTCAGCTGAAAGGTTGTAGGGACCTTTTGTAGGGGTTGGGGTTCAGCTGCTTTTGAAATTGCTTGTTCCTGTATTCTTGTGACTGGCCCTTTGGGCACAGTGATTGGCTCACTAGGTTCACTTGGATGCACCTGCTGTGTTTCAACTGTAATTTGTGACTGTGCATGTTTGTCTGTCAACTCTGCTTCGGTATTCACCGCACCAAATTCCTGAATCTGACTTATGTTTTCAGGAGGAGATGTTGGAGTAGACCCTGTCTTACTCTTCTCAGCTTCTTCTCTTTGTTTGCGGTAATTCTCTTCTGCCAGCATAAGTGGTGTTTTAAATTTCCTTGCATATGGTCTTGGTTTTGGATCAGTTGCAGGCTCTGGGGGTGGTGGAAGTTTAATTGGAGGAATAAATACTTTTCTAGGTCGAGGAGGTTCCTCAGGCTCTAATGTGTGCACTGGGATCGTTGAGGGAATTTCAGTGACTGGTTGAAGTGGCATCTCAGGTAATACTGCATTTCCATCATGCTTTCCTGCCCTTGCTTTGGTTTCTGTGACTGTAGTAATATGTTTTGATTCTGTTTTCTTCTGTTCAAGCACAGAAGGTTGTGGAGGAGGTGGAGGAGGTGGTGGGGGAGCAGGAGTAGTTTGCTTTTTCTGCCACTTAGCCTTAGGTGGATCTGGCTGCTTAGGAGGCTCAGGCTTAGGCACTTTGAATAGAGGTCTGCCTTTTGGCTTTCCAGGATTTGGCTGGGCCACTGAGTTGAGTTCTTGTTGTGATGGTGGAGGTGGGAGGAAGTCTTGAGGAGGTGGGGGGAAGAACTCAGCCTCTGCTTCAATGGCAGGTGGAGGAGGTGGTGGTGGAAGGGAAGGATCGCTGTCCTGCCTCATGGCCAGATGAGGACAAGGAGAGATGTGAGGCTCTGTGACTGGAGATGGAGGAGGAGGAAGAGAGAACTCTGACTCTGAAGGTGGTGGAGGAGAGATTGGAGGAGGGGGGAAGTGAATTTCTGGCTTTGATTTCTTCTTGATCATTCCCTTTGGATTCAGGTTGTGGTTCAGACTCTTGATATTCTGCTCAGTCTTTAGGCTCTTCACATTTTGTTCTGATTTAAAATTCTTGGTGCTCTTTTGTGTAATTGTGGTGTGCTCTGTTGTTACTTTGGTCTGAACCTGGGTGACTGTCTTTATTTCTTGCGTTTGCTTTGTGGTTTTAGTTTGTTTTGTCTCTGTTGTGTCACACTCAGCAGAGCAGACAACAGCACTTTCAGATTTTTTCTCATCTGTCTGTTTTCCTACATGTTTCTTTATCATTAGAGGGCCAGGGTTTTGTTTTTGTTTTACTTGCTGCTCTTTTATGTTTATCTTCTGTGAGAACTGAGATGATTCTGATTGGCCAAGTGATGTCATATGACTGGCTTCAGAACTTTCCCCTTGAGTGAAGATCTGACTTTGATTAGATTCGACCTCTGTTTGCTTTTGTGTACTGACACCTGTTTCAATTCTCTTGGGCATATTTTTGGAAGGCTGAGGGCTGTTTGAGGGCTCAACCTTGGGTGTAGCAGGGCATTCACAAGGCTCTTCCTGAGAAATACTTTTGGAAGTTTTAACTCTACTGGAAGGATTTTTGGATATTTTTGACTTATGACTTGACTCTTCTTTCTTCTTCATAAGACATTTGATGGTTCCATGAACATCTCCCTTGATCACTTCCTCCTTCTCTATCTGGGTTTGTTCCTGCTCATAAAGGGATTTTATTGACATTTTAACATCACCTTCTGTGCTAGCTCTCCTTTGCATATGAGGTGAGGAGACTGGTTCCAGCAGGAGCTGAATGGTGCCCTTTACATCACCCTGTTCACTCACTTGATGCTGGATGAGTTTCTTCTCAGTTGATGCTTCCTGTAAATTCAGTAAAGCTGCCTGGATGTCACCTCTAACAATTTCCTCTTTCTCAACCTCTTTTACTGCCCGCTTGGCCTCATCAAGGGACTTCAACGTTTCCTTAATATCACCACTCACTACATCGTCAATAATTGCTTCAGTCTTAACAGTGGTTGATCGTTCCAGACTTTCAAGGGCACCCCTGATGTCCCCATGGACAATCTCAGGTTTCTCCATTTCTTTGACTTGGTTCTGGGCTTCTTCCAAAGATCTGAGTGTGGTGTTGATGTCGCCTTTGACCACTTCCTCTTTTTCAACAACTTTGTGCTGATGTATTGCTTGGTTAAGTGAGTCAAATGCTGCTCTCAAGTCTCCCTTTACAATCTCCTCCTTCTCAACATTCTGCAAAGACAGGACTGGTTCCATCATAAAAACTTGCACTGTGTTGTGAACATCCCCAGGAACAATCTCATCTTCAGCCACAGTTCGTCCAATTGCATGATGACTGTTCTTTAGGATCAATTTCGTATTCTCCACATCACCTCCAATAATCTTTTCCTTAGCTGCTTTGTTGTATGTATCATCTGATCCTAACTGAAGTTGTCTAAGGTATTCCAGTGCTCCAGACTCGATACAAGTTGAATAGAAACTCACATTACCTCTCTCTGTATCACTTATTTGTATTTTAGAGGCCTTGTCTTTGGCATCACTGTTGTACAAAAGCCTGTGCAGAGTCCCACGGACATTTCCTTTAACAATGTCCTCTTTTACAAGTCCGCATTCTTCTTCCTTGTTTAACAGGGAGTATATAGTCATCCTCACATCTCCTTTCTCATCTTCCTGAATTAAAATACCATGCTTTGCTGTTCCGTCCTTCGTCAGCAGGTTGTTGATCGCTTCTTGTATGTCTCCTCTAACAATCTCTTCCTTCTCAACATTAACAGCCTTATCTTGACTAAACAGCTGTTTGACAGTTGTGTTGATATCACCCCTCTCCTCTGCATCAATGGTGATGCCTCTTTCTGTTGTCTCACATCTGTTGAGCAGGTTCATCATGATGCTATTTAGATCTCCTCGAATAACTTCCTCTCTCTGTATCTCTGGTGTGTCCTGATTCAGGAGTTTGTACTTGGCCATCCTAACATCACCAATCTCATCTGCTTCTATAATTATCCCGTGGGAGCCAACCATTTTCTGACTGTAAAGTTCCTCTAATGTCTCCTTGACACTTTTGCCAATGATCTCTGTCTTCTCCACATTGGTCTCATTAAATTCAGTCAGTGGTGTAGTTTCAAAAAGCCATGTTTTTGTCTGGACATCAGCTTTGGGAATTTCTTCACGAGAACTTATGGTTTCTGTTCCATCACTCTCCTTGATGCAATCAAGAGGTTCTTTTTCAAAAAGCCACACTGACTGTTTAACATCACCCTTCAGCACTTCCTCTCGTGTTACTTTTTCCATATCGTCATATTCTGAACCCTCTCCACGGATCTTGTCAATTGTACGTGTTTCGAACATCCAGGTGGCACTTCTCACGTCACCTTTTTGTATTTCACTTACGCTAACAGTTCTCACATATTTCTGAGACATGTCATCATTTTCAAAGCGCTGCATGTTTGTTTTGACATCTCCACCTTGAATGTCTGCCACTGTCTTTAGAGTAAGCTTCATATCCTCAGTAATTTCATCAAGGGGTTGTGTTTCAAACCTCCACCTTGCTGTGCTAACATCACCTTTCTGTATATCTTCCTCAGTCACAGCTTTGATGAGATAAACCTCATCTGTGTCTCTTATTGAGTCTAGTGGCTTTGTCTCAAACAACCATCTTGCCCCGATGACATCACCTCTCAGAATTTCCTCTTTGGTGACTGTAGTAACTTCATGAAAGTGTCCTTCTTTGTCTCGGATAGCATACAACGGTTGGGTCTCAAACATCATTGTGTAGTTTTTCACGTCTCCTTTTTCAATCTCCTCTCTTATGATGCTCTGAAGTTTGTTTATGTCTGTTTCTGAAGAATCCTCTTGAATCTTATCCAGGGAATATGTTTCAAAGATAAAACGACCCTTGTTAACGTTCCCTCCTTGAACATCTGTCACTGTACGGACCTCTTTGGATTCTTCACTGTTTTCCTTGATGGCATCAATTGGTTGATTTTCAAACATCCAGGTGCAGTTGACAACATTTCCTTTTTGGATATCTTCAGTCTGACATGACTTTAGTTTCTGCATGGTCTCCTCAGAAGTGGAGGACATGATGTCAGATGCCTGGGTCTCAAATATATACTTCATTCTTGATACATCTCCAGACTGGATATCAATCTGTGTGACTCGTTTAAAGTTACTTTGATCCTCACCACCTTTGATATTCTCCAAGTTTTCAGTTTCAAAGAGAAAGCGGGCCAGACGTACATCCTTGCCTTGCACATCCTCTTGTTTGACTGTACATGTTTTTAAAACAGTCTCAGTTTCATCTTTGATACTGTCAAGGGTTTGGGTCTCAAAAAGCCAGGTACAGGTTTTAACATCACCTTTCTGGATCTCTGTGGTGTCCTCTGTTTTTACCTCAGCTTTTTCGTACAGCTCATCCAACGGTTGCGTCTCAAACAGCCATCTGCACGTCTTGACATCACCCCTTTGGATCTCAGTGGCCTCGTTCTTTCTGTTGTCCTCTTCTTCCATGTTACTGAAAAATTTTATCCCATCAAGAGGTTGAGTTTCGAACAACCATTTAGCTGTTTTGACATCCCCTGATTCAATCTCTTCTTTTGAAATTCCCTTGATAATCTGGAATTTGTTTATACTGTCATCAAATTGGTCAATTGGCCAAGTCTCGAACATCCACTTGCAGCTTCGCACGTCACCCTTGACAATTTCTTCACGGTGTACTGTTTTGACTTCATGGTAATGTCCTGAACTGTCTTGTATGGCATACAAGGGTGTGGATTCAAAGAGAACTTTGTTTGATTTCACTGATCCACTTGTGACACCTTCTACTGCTATCTTATGTGTATCTGTGCACTTACTTAGATCCATGGTCTCAAATATCTCCTTGCAGTTGATGACATCACCCTTGTCTAACTCCTGAAGCTTGACCGTTCGTGTGATTTCTTTTTTGTCCTCCCTAATTTGCTCAAGAGGTTTGCTCTCAAATAACCACCTCTGATGCCTCACGTCACCTTTCTCCTCCTCCAATGCAACAACTTTTTGCAGCTTTCCAACTTCAGGCAACTCCTTCAGATTTTCCATTGGCACAGTCTCAAATAAATGCCTGGCTGATGTTACATCACCGCCAATGATCTCCTCTTGTTCAGATGGCCTGGCATTGGTATTGTCTTTTAAACTATCCATGGGCTGTGTCTCAAAGACCATGCAATGTCTTCTAACATCTGCTCCTATTATCTCCTCCTTTTGAGTTTTGGCATTTTCCAATTCTTCATCTTTGATTTGATCCAAGGTTTTTGTCTCAAAAAGCCACCTACCCCGATTCACCCCACCTTGATAGTTTTCTTCCATGGATACTCCACAGATGATCTTAACTTTAGTTGGGTCTTTGCTAATCATATCCAGAGGCTGGGTTTCAAAAAGCCAGCGGGATGTTTTTACATCACCTTTTTCGGTTTCTTCACGGCGCACAGTTGTAATCTCCAACATCTCACCGGAGTCCCCCCGAATGACACACATAGGTTGTGTCTCAAACATTTTTGTTGTTGTTTTCACTTCACCTTTAATCTCTTCTAGTTCTGACTTCAGTTGTAGGAAATGTGACTCATCAATTGTCTCAGTGTGGCCAAGGGAATCGAGATGCTGAGTTTCAAACAAGTATCTGGCAGTTTTTACATCTCCTCCAGCAATGTCTTTGGAATACACCACCTGCTCCTCTTCATCATCCTCTTGGTAAATTTTATTCATAGTGTCCAGATTCTGCGTCTCAAATAACCAGGTTGCAGTTTGCACATCTCCTCTTGCTAGATCTGTTTGCTTCCTACTGTCCTGCATTGAGTCAGGAGTCTCAGTGCCCAGAGCATCAATAGGTTGTGTTTCAAACATCCAAGTTGTATATTTAACATCTTTCCCAGCAATGATTTCCTGCTGTGCAATGTTTCTGCTTTCATTCTCATCTGGTGTGTCATCTTTGATGGCATCAAGTGGCTTGTTCTCAAACATCCAACGCATAGATTGCACCTCACCTTTCAGAATCTCATCCCATTCCAGATACTCTCTTTCGGGGCTCATACATTTCCCAGGACTGCTCCCATTGTTTTCAAACACGTAGCGTGCTTGCTGCACATCGCCGCTAACTTCTTCATCGCTGTCCATGTGAGAGTGCTCCATCTCAGTAATAAAGTCCCGCTCCAGGTTTTTGCGTACCTCTGGATGGATATGCTTGTACAAGCGTTTCAGCTCATAGAGGTTCCTCTGCTTGGAATACTGCTCCTTGCTGATTGGATATTTTTGGGGAACATGTTGATCAGGCGGCTGGGGAGAAGTACGATGTCCTGGGACTTCAGTAGGGACCTGAAAGAGGTCAGCGGTTGGTGGCGGCAGAGGAAATTGCTCAGTCGTTTCATAACAGGCAGATGCCGAGGCAGAGCTAGAGGATGTCATCTTCGTATTTTTGGTAACAGACTCATAACTGTCTCCTGTTGCAACTTTGGAGGACACATTTACTGGTGCCCACTGAAACTGGTTGTAATCAAGATCAATCTTTGTTGTTGAGGGAGGAAAAGACAGTAATTGTTTCAGTAAAATAAATTGTCACTGAACAAATTTTCTAATTGCAAAACATGTATGTGCCCTTATTTGTAGGTAAATTTAGATAGGGATTAAAGAATTAGATTAGAAGCCCCACTAGTGACATCCCTACCTAATGAAAAATAATGCATCGCCAGGACTTATTGAAGTGTGGGAACAAGATCCTAATGTGTGTTCAGTCATGGGAACGAGAACATTTAGTCAAGGCCTCAGATTAGTAATACAAGAGAACAAGCTAAGTGCAGACATATTCATATGTCGTGATCATATACAGTATACTAGGGGTGTAATTGATTGCATCTATGCATTTAAAAGGCAATAATTAAAATTTATTGGGGGAAGCAATTATAAATAATTTATCATCAATTACAATGGATATATATAGATTTTTATCAAAAAACTAAAAATACTGTAATTCATGATATTACACTGATGTGTAAGGTGATTTGCCCATAAATCTAATACTTAATAGTCCTTCTCTACCTCATCATCATCATCATCATCATCATCATCATCATCATCATCATCATCATCAGTTAGCATTCATAACTTATTATTAACTACTGTTTTT
>JAOVVH010000015.1:6548202-6560011 GCA_028566435.1 Scorpiodoras heckelii
TGAGTACAGAGGCTGTATATGTTTATAGTTTAACTTGCAAAATTACTAGCTTCAGCTAACTTCTGCTAAACTCGAAAAATTTGTTTGTTTTTTTTTGTTAGGTTAGTTAAGCTAACTTCTGCTAAACTCCAAAAATTAGTTTTTTAGTTAGGTTAGTTAAGCTAACTTCTGATAAACTCCAAAAATTAGATTTTTAGTTAGGTTAGTTAAGCTAACTTCTGCTAAACTCCAAAAATTAGTTTTTTAGTTAGGTTAGTTAAGCTAACTTCTGCTAAACTCCAAAAATTAGTTTTTTTTTAGTTAGGTTAGTTAAGCTAACTTCTGCTAAACTCCAAAAAAATAGGGTTTTTAGTTAGGTTAGTTAAGCTAACATCTGCTAAACTCCAAATATTAGGTTTTTCAATTAGGTTAGTTAAGCTAACATCTGCTAAACTCCAAATATTAGGTTTTTTAGTTAGGTTAGTTAAGCTAACTTCTGCTAAACTCCAAAAATTAGGTTTCTTAGTTAGGTTAGTTAAGCTAACTTCTGCTGAACTCCAAAAATTAGTTTTTTTTAGTTAGGTTAGTTAAGTTAACTTCTGCTAAACTCCAAAAATTAGGGTTTTTAGTTAGGTTAGTTAAGCTAACTTCTGCTAAACTCCAAAAATTAGTTGTTGTTTTTTTTAGTTAGGTTAGTTAAGCTAACTTCTGCTTAACTCTAAAAATTTGGTTTCTTAGTTAGGTTAGTTAAGTTAACTTCTGCTAAACTCCAAAAATTAGGGGTTTTAGTTAGGTTAGTTAAGCTAACTTCTGCTAAACTCCAAAAATTTGTTTTTTTTAGTTAGGTTAGTTAAGCTAACTTCTGCTAAACTTCAAAAATTAGGTTTCTTTGTTGGGTTAGTTAAGCTAACTTCTGCTAAACTCCAAAAATTAGTTTTTTTTTTTAGTTAGGTTAGTTAAGCTAACTTCTGCTTAACTCCAAAAATTTGGTTTCTTAGTTAGGTTAGTTAAGCTAACTTCTGCTAAACTCCAAAAATTAGTTTTTTTTAGTTAGGTTAGTTAAGCTAACTTCTGCTTAAATCCAAAAATTTGGTTTCTTAGTCAGGTTAGTTAAGCTAACTTCTGCTAAACTCCAAAAATTAGGTACGCAGGCCATATATGTTTATAGTTTAACTTGCAAAAGCGCTAGCTTCAGCTAACTTCTGCTGACCCCCAAAACTTAAAGCAGGATCAGAAAACACCATT
This sequence comes from Scorpiodoras heckelii, assembly GCA_028566435.1. NCBI lineage: Eukaryota > Metazoa > Chordata > Actinopteri > Siluriformes > Doradidae > Scorpiodoras > Scorpiodoras heckelii. The sequence continues at coordinate 6,549,427 of JAOVVH010000015.1, forward strand.
CAGATATTCTCAGTGCTCTGATTAGCACCACAAAGTCTGTTATGCAGTAATAATTATTAAATCAAAGACCTTATATACATATTGACCTTATAACTCTATGATGAGTATTTACATTGTATTTCAATAGGACCCAAATTGCAGACATTTCCAGATTCTTGTCCCTGAACCCTGAACAAATATGGAGCAGGAGGATCTGATTGAAAGGGACCTGACCCTGAGCGTGCTGCTCCCAGAGGGACACGAGAGAACGGTTACAGTTCACGGCAGGTGAGAGAGAAAGAACCAGAGAGATAAAGAATGTGTTAAAGTATTTAATGAGTAACTCGAGCGGAATGCAGATACCATGGGATTTTCTGTGTGTGTGTGTGTGTGTGTGTGTGTGTGTGTGTGTGTGTGCGCGCGCGCGCGCGCACGTGTGTGTTCCTACAGTAAACCAGTGATGGATGTGCTGGTCATTCTGTGTGCTCGGTACCACCTGAACCCCTCAGACCATGTGATCGAGCTTTTTTCCACAAATCACAACAAGCTCAAATTCAAGCCCAGCTCTCTGATTGGCTCACTGGAAGCCGAGCTCGCGGTACTTAAACCTAAACGCAGTGACAACAGAAAGGCACCGAACATGCCTGTGGTGAGCTAAGATGGATCAAAGCAATGCTTTTCTTTATCTGACATTCCATATCTTGCTTAAGTTGTTGAAGGACAAGGCCAGAGGGTTATTTTAAACATGCTTCTTATTATACGTTATCATTTCTATAGCAACAATTCATTCACAGGGATTTGTCCTGCAGACTCTCAATATAAAGGGATTAAAAACATGTTGTTATCTAACAGATTTAAAAATCTAATCATGGATATGGCGAAGTGTTCTGTAAGGTTTGTTTGATAATTTTGGAAGGAGTCTCCATTGTCAATGAAACACAGTATGTGTTAATTCAACACTGGGGTTTTTACTTTTTAATTTGTGAAGTTTGAGCCTTTACAGCACAAGATATTAGCTAGTCAGTTGCCAGGTTTTTGCTTTGAACATTATCCCCTGGGTGGCGCTACTCCACAAATGAACTGTAGAGTGAAATGTGCATTTTGTTTCGTATACCACCTGAGCTGTTTTGCCATGCCAGTAGTACTCCCTTACTCAACTGTGTTGATGATTGTCCTAAATTTGCTCTATTAAACTTTTATTGAACTTGAACTTGAACGACTCCTCTTTAATAAAATTTAGACACTTGAGCTTGTTTGTCTTTCGTTACCTTTGCATTGTGATAATAGTGACACAGTGTAAGACCTCTATAGTGCTTTGCTTGACACACTTGTACCTCTCTTCAGCATACTGTAGTCTGACTTACTTGAATTCGGACAGTTTTCTATTTAAAAAGTCCTCAGTTTTACAAAGTGTTTGGTGCTCTAGTGTCGCTATAGATGGGCTAGCTTTATTGATATATTTGTTAGGCCTTTGGTGGATCTGCAGATGTACAAGTTTTCACAGAACTCGTGGTGTTTGGGCTTGGCCCCTTTTTTCCTTTTGTCACCGGTCTCCCCTAAACCTGAAACTAGAGTGAACGCAACTGGATGTTTAGGCCATTTATCCATGTTTGCTAGCTCATCGGTTTTTATGTAGTTTGGACACGTGTGAATGACATATTCACAAAGTGGTGGTGGTGGTGGTGGGGGACTAGTTGTTTCAGGCGCCTTCCATTTTAGCAATGCACTTATGAAATGACTGGGATATTTTCCTGTCATTGTGGAAGTAAACTGCAATTCACAATCTTTCCACGTACCCCCAGGCAAGCTGCAACCCCAAGTTGGGAACCACTAAGTTCTCCTAGTGCTTCTCCTAGAGGCCACATTTTTGGCAGCATGGGCCTACCACATTTCAGGGGGCACTAGCATGAAGGGGTACACACACCTAGGGACACAAACCTTATATTCTGTATCAGACATGGGGCTCCAACCACACCAAGTGTCATGTGGATTGGTGAAGTCTAAGTATATGATAGAATTGACCAAATATTGCTGGGGGGAAAAAAGAACAGGAAGAGAAAAATGAGCTTGATTAACCTATATGACCATCAGCGCTGGCTGCAGCGTCATGACTAAAACGGATAAAAAGTATGACATTTTTTTTTAGTTAATAAATGTAAATACTGTATTTGCAGGCAAATTGCTGTGATTAATCTAAAACTATTGGAATATGCTCTGCTTTGTTCATCATTGTCTATCTTTGTTTTTCTAACAATTTTAAACTCAAGGCCACAGTGCGTCTGCTGATAAACTACAGGAAGTCCCATAAGGCCGTAGTGCGAGTTAGTCCCAGGGTTCCCCTGGCTGAGATAATGCCAGCAGTCTGTGATAAGTGTGAGATGGATCCAAAAACCACTGTGGTGTTGAGAGACAGCCAATCAGAAGAGCCGCTGGATCTGACCAAAACGCTCAATGACTATGGCATCCGAGAGCTGTACGCCAAAGGTAAATTTTCCCTCAGAAATTTTCTAGAGGAGTTCTGAAACCTGTGGAGGAACTAAAACGTTCTTCAGTTGGTTTGCATTTCCACTGTGTATAATAACAGGACTGATGCAAAGAAGTGCAGTTGTTCTGTTTGAGGTCTGTCTTGCTGTAGTTGTGCCACTGAAGCATTTATAAAACACGTTTCTGAGACCTGTGAGGAATTATCAGTTAGTAGGAATTAAAAAGATTTCTGGATCCTAACAGTCTCTTTTCTCATGTGGAAACATGCTTAAAAGTTCTTGGACAGGTTTCTATAGAGGAAAGTTGTAGTAGCCTTAGATCTAGATCTTAGTTGATCTTAATAAATATTTTTTTTTTTGTAAATTAAAAGTCTTCTTGTTTTAATCCTTTCACAGATGTTTCAGGTTCTCCAACTGACCCAGCGGCTCTGACTCATAAAGGTACTGAATCACACTTTGGCCCTGATTTGCTGAAAGGGTAGATTACTACTGTATAAACATGTTAGTTTTATATGTAATTTGACGTGTTTCTATAGGAAATTTCAAAATAAAGGATGCCGTCTATGCAAATATATTGATTTAACATTAACACGTCCAAAAATACAAACCTGTTTTCTAGAAAAATTGGGATACTTTCTAAAAATGTAATAAAAACTGAAATCTGTCATTTAAGTCACATTTAAGCTTTATTTAACAGACAAAACGACAAAGAAAAGATTTTTAGTGTTTTCAATGATGAAATTAATTTGATTAGTTAAATATAAAGTAATTTACAAATTGATGCCTGCAACACACTCAAATAAAGTTGTCACAGAGGCGTGTTTACCACTGGGTCACATCACCTTTTTTTTTAAATTATACTTTTTAATCATTTGGGAATTTAAGATACTAATTGTTACAGTATTACAAGTGGAATTTTTGCCCATTCTTGCTGTGTACAAGACTTGAGCTGCTCAACAGTCTGTGGTCACTGTTGTCTGAGTCTCTTCTTCATGATGCTCCATACATTTTTAACAGCAGACAGATCTGGACTGTAGGCAGGCCTGTCAAGTCACACTGTTGTAACTCGTGCAGAACGGCACCTGGCATTGTCCTGGGAAATGGACATGGAGTTCCTGGGAAAAGATGTCGTCTTTATGGTAGCATATGTGTCTCTAAAATGCCAGTATAAGCCTCTGCATCAACGGTACCTTCATGTATATGCAGATTCCCCATGCCATCATAGATTGTAGGGTTTTGCACTTTTTATTGGTAAACAATTTTTCATTTGTGGCACACAGAATCTGACATCCGTTTTTCCCAAAAACAAGCTGAAGCTTGGACTCGTCTGACCACTGAACATGTTTCCACTGTCTGTCCGTTTCAGATGACTATATGGGTCCAGAGACTTTACAAAGTACTCCCGAGCCCATGTGACTATGTCCATCATGTCTTCATACACCGAGATTTCCCCTGACTCCCTGAATCTTTTCATGATATTATGAACTGTAGATGGTGAAAGACCGAAATTCTTTGCAATCCTGCGCTGAGAAACATTGTATTTGAACTGACTGAAATTATCTCATAAAGTTTTGCACAAAGTGGTGAACCACGACCATCCTTGATAGCAAAGACGACGCCTTTGGTGGATGCTCCTTTTATGCTCAATTTTGTTGACCTCACCTGTTACCTGACCTAGTTAAACTGATAATTGTGGAACCTTCCAGAACAGTGTTACTTGTAGAACCTTTTCAGTGTTATTTTGCCTCTGTCCCAACATTTTTGAGTGGTTTTAGCTTGCAGACATGTATTTCTAAATTTGTTTCTTTTTAACAAATAGAATTAAGCTCATCATTGAAAACACTGAAAATTGTCCTTTTGTCTGTTAAATAAAGTTTCAAGTGAATTTAACAAATTACAGATTTCGGTTTTTACTGCATTTTTAGAATCCACAAAACATGAAAAATGTATTGCTGTTCAGGTACACACACGTTTTTATCACGCCGTATGCGATGTGTTTGCTTTTGTTTGTCTGTCCAGATTGCAAGAAGGACAAATCGGCTATGCAGGAGAAAGTCCCAGGAGAGAAGGAGAACAGAGGTTTACTCGGCTTGTTTAGGAGAAGCAAGAAATCATCTCTAGAGGTCTGTTAGATCTCGCTGTTTCTTAGCTTATCAAGCTTTAATGCCGTGTCACACCATGAACTGCAGTGAATTATTAATTAGTAATCACAGTTGCTGTATGAGTCACCTTCCGTGTGCGCAGATATTTTGCCTGCCAGATAGATACACTGTTTTATATATCTATATATATCTATATCGCACTTCCTGTTGTGCACGAAAGAATCATGAAAGCAGAATTTGGGTGTTCCTTAGGTTGTTTCTGTATCTGATTCAGACATCTAATTAGCCTTTGCTACTTCCTGTTTCTGGTTCCACCCTGTTTTTACTCTATCTGCCTCTTTTCCCCCTGCGGACAATAGACTGCTACGAACACCAACATCATCAGCACCTCCAGTTCTCTGGTGCTGAAAGATCAGCATGCAAACAATACAGGCTGCTCCCAAGCAAACTCCGTCTCGTCCTTGGCTTCCTCTGAAATGCCCAAGAAGAGACGGGCGCCTCAGCCTCCCAGCATGCTCGGCACTCGGAGCGTCTCTTACGAACTGAACGGTAGTCAACGCGCCGCGTCGGGATCGACCGATAATGAAAAACAGGTGCGTGTACATGGGCAGAAATGTACAGCGAAAGCATATTAGCATGTATATCTTTTTTAGAAGACACTAGCATCCTTACATCCTTTCTGATAAGGAAACCTTCTGTTGTAGGGTTCCAAAACAGGAAAATAATCTTCTCCTATAAGCCCATAAGATAGCTCAGTATAAATTAAACTAAGCCTTATTTGGTTGGACTTAGTTTAACATCAGTAGCAGGGCTACAGATGCTAATATTGATGTTTTTCTCTCTCTATTCCTGATTATTTTTTTATTCTAATGTACTGTTTATAATTGATGGTCATTGAGGTGACATGGACGTTATTTAAGGCCTATCTTAGGGAACAAAAACAGTATATGGAGTCTAGTCGTTAATATTTTGAAGCCAAATTCAAGATACCAAATTCAAACCCATGACCTACTACACCATGTAGATAAAGTCAAGTTCTTCCACACCAAACTCACCCAACTGTGCCTTTAAGGACGTTGATTTGTGCACAAAAGTGTTGCACCTCAGCACTCACTGACCCTGCTGTGTAACTTTACGTGGTCTGTCACTTCATGGCTGAGTTGCTGTGCTTCCTAAACACTTCCACGATTCAATAACACCCCTCACAGTTGATTGTGGAATATCTAGGAGGGCAGAAATTTCACAAACTCAACACTCGAATTCAGTGAGCTCTTTAGAACGACCCATTCTTTCACTAATGTTCGTAAAGACAGACTTCATGGCTGCTTGATTTTATACACCTGTGAAAATGGGACTCCGTGAAACACTTGAATTCAGTGATTAAACGGTGTGTCCGAATACTTTTGGCTATATAGTGTATCCTATGGAAGGTCACGATCTAGTAAATGTCATCCAGTTAATTATTTGCTGAAAAACAGGCCAAAGGTCCATTCTCCTGACTCATTTAGCGTAAACCTAATGGTATAATCTATGTCACAACTTTCTCAACACCATTATGTCTTGAAAAATCATTCTAAAATGACAGTACTATCGTGCAACATTATCTATCATCTCCGTGGGTAGGTTCCTGTGGCCAGAATGATCTCATTCAATTGATTTCACATTTATTTTAATATACACTAGGTAGTGGCCACAAGCTGAGTATTTCCTGGCCACGAAACGGATCTCAAGAAACTTACCTCATGGCCTCAGATAAATTTGGCATCTCCGGTGCTATGGAGATTTTGTCCTTAACCAGAGCTTTATAATGGCTTAATTGAACCACTCTTCTAATTACATACACACTACATGGCCAAAAGTTTATGGACACCTGACCATATGGGTTGATATGTGCTTATTGAACACCCCAATTCAGATTTATTGCCCCTTTGCTGTTATAATAAGTTCTACTCTTCTAGATTTTGGAGAACAGCTGTGAGGATTTGTTCATGCCAGATCATATTTGGGTTTGTTTAAGGAAAGCGACTAGAGGGGGAAATTTCTGATTGCAAATAATATGATAAATAGTGATTATGCAAAAAAACATGCCTTGAACATTGTGTGTGTGTGTGTGTGTGTGTGTGTAGGGTGTGCTGAGTCGCGTCTCATCCACCGAGTTGTCTCTCAAGAGGAACAAACGTAGAGCTCCGCCGCCTCCATGCACAATCCCCTCCCTACCAGACGCTTCTGATAAAGGTACACGTGACACAATTATTATTCTTACACAGCAAAATATTATTCATACATTTTGCCATAGAAGTACTATTAAAGGATGGACACAGGAAATGATCAGGCATCCTGCATACTCCAGGAGGACATGTTGAGTAAGTCTTGGCTTGCCTCTGTGCTTGTGTGCAGACACTGTCCTACCAGGAGGGGGCGCTTAGGAGACAACATGGCTCCATCACTGTTCCTTCTGTCTTATTGTCCAGCTCACTGGTGAAGGGCAGATCCCCTCTCCCACTCCTCCTCCCCCTCCTCCTCTTCTGCCCCTGCGTCTCTTTGTCAGCTCCGTCACCTTTTTTGTCGCTTATGTGTCTCCGTGTTATCGATCCTGTGGTCCCTCTGTGTGCTTGGTTTGTGTGTCGGAGAAGCCGATCCAGGATCAGGTCTGTCTGTCTTACTCTGTTCATCATGAACGAATTGAAAAGGAGGATAACAAGTTGTAGAAGGTCAGCACTGTTAGTGCTGTTGCTGTTGAGCATGTCATTGAGCTCATCTTTATAAACGATTCATTTAAACAATCGGAAATGTAATCAGTATTGGTGTAAATGATGAAAAAAAAGGCAGGCTGTTCTTTCTGGTTGCTCTGTATTAAACATATGATAATATAATATATAGTAAAATGTTTGTCCCCTGATCTTGAGATCATTCTTTTATTCTTGTAATTACTATAATCCTTGATGCAAGATACAAAGTGCTCATAAGAGGGTGTCTAAAGTCGTGATCGAACAGTTGCCTGATGACTATGAGGACCGAACTGTAGCTTTAATGTTTTTAATGAACCAGACTGAAACGATGCTGGCTAGCTAACGTAATCAATCTCACACATCCACGGAGTTTTTATTTTGTCCGTACATCCAGTATATAAAGCGAGTGCCTTCAATATGCCTCCTAAATACCACCGTCTTTCTCCGAGCAGTTAATCAGGAGCAGAAGTAATTGAGCCGTGACATGCATCTGTTTGGCCAATTATTGACTTTTTACTTTAATTAAATATTGACTGATCCTCTATTCCAGTCCAATTTCCAGTCCAATTTCACCTTGTCATTGTAACCTCTTCTTTAATTTCACGCCATGAAAAGCCATGTTCTGTTGTAATAAATAACTGCTAATATTTATCAGCGTTTCTGTTTTGTTTGCTGTTAATTAAACGTTGCTTTATATTACTGATGTCTTCATTGTCGTGATGTCCTTTAAGTTTTTCCCACATGGTCATTTTTTTCTTCTTTGTTTTTTTTTTTTTTTTTTTTACACTTTTACATATTTGTCGCTTTTGTGTCCCATGTCATGTTCAGCACCATGTCTGTTATTAACATCAATAAAATGGAAATATTTATGTAAATAAACAGAAATAACTGGGCGATACGGCTGGTCAGTTTGTGTTGTATTTAATGCTAGGGGTTTATGTGTGTTTTGTCTTGTGAAATACATGTGAAAAGAAAAGGGTGGGACAAAGAGTGGAAGGTGGTAAGGACAAAATCGTGCATTCTTTCTCATCAGAAAGGTCGTATACGGGATCCTTTGTGGAAGACGCTGAAGGGGACGACTCGACTCATCCCAGTGATTTTAAACCCACCTGCTGGGGCGTCCCATCATCCAGTCTAATGAACGAAGTTTTGTCGGAATTTATTGCCCGAAACAAAAGCACGGAGCAGAAAGACGTCTCATTTGACCGGTATTTCTACACATTTGTCAATCCACATTTGTAGGTCCTAGTGCAACAATTTTGCTCCCATTAGCACTAAATGTAACATCACATTGCAGTTGAAAGTACACTTGGGACAAAACTTGAAGTCGATTGTAATTTGAAGGAATGAGAGTTCAGAATTTGATGCATTTCATGACCTGACTTTGACCTGCATTTAAAAACGACGATCCTGAATAACAACGTCACAATGTACCTCAATGAGCTAAAGTCTATTTATGCTAGTCAAGCCACAGCTGCTACTTTTTAAGACTAATTTTAGAAAAGATTCCAGTTTCCAAGAAGCATCATAAAGTTTACTCTAGTTACTTATAGAGAGAAAGAAAGAAAGAGATGGAGGATGAGCTTGTGTTCACTGCAGTGTTCACTTTACCATTAACAACATTAATGGTCGTGGTGTGATGCTTTTGCGAAGCCTCTCTAGCTGCTTCATTATACAGCTCTCCTGCCGATTTGTTTTTCATTGATCCTGCCCTTTCATCATCTCCTCTCTTTAGGTTCCTCACACATTCACCTCCAGCGTCGACCCTTCCTCTGGAAAGTGATCCCATGGTGCCCCCTGGCTGTGAGCTCTTGAGACACAGCACTCTCTCTCAGAGAGATGGCCTCACGACCTTCACCGTGGTGCCCCAGAGAAAACCGCAAAGATTGAGACAATACGAGTTACTCCTCACGTTGGAAGCTTTGGAGACAGGTAATACAGATGCAGGAGAAACTCTGGCGGGAGGTCGTTCAGAATCCAGAGAGATCGAGGAGACTGAGATGAGTACCAAGGAGATGGGATTGCTTGGAGGAACGGATGCTGAATTTGAGAACGTAGAGGAAACCAATAAAGAGCTGAGTGAATTAAATCTGAACATGGATGCAGAGGAACATTCCAAAGGGGACAGAGATGAGATGGAAGATCAAGATGAGAGAGACTGGATAGAGGAGTTCAGAGAAAGGAGAAGGAGATTTCTAAGCGATGAGAAGCAACAATATCATCATGGGAAAGAAGCAAAATTACAGACATCTACAAAGGTGTTTGATGAAGATGTTACACCACCACAAGAAGTTGTTCCTGTTTGCTTGGAGGAGGAAGACATTGAGGTACAGACTCTACAGGAAGCTGAGGAAGACGACGCAACAAACATTTTTACTATCCAAAACCCAAATCCATCCGGATGTAACCTTCAGCATGACCCTCCATCTGATGCCGCGTACACCAAAGACCCCTACTGGGACATAAACCTTTCCTCTAACCTCCATTCCTCCAACTCTGATTCCCCTTTCACATGCTCTTCCCAATCCAGTCCTCATAACCACCAACCCAATTCTGTTCAGTCTACTTCTCCACATGTCTCCGAATCTAAACTCGACCCCAGCTTTGAGTGTTCTCCGCCAAACTCGGCATCTCTGTTTGCTTTGGCTGTCGCCCAGAGAGTTCAGAGTTTTGGAAATGGCATTTGTCCTTTAGTTCCATCTGTAAGACGGACCAGCTCTCCAGCTCCACGTCCTCAAAGTGGCGGTTCTCAACACACTTCTACTCAAAAGCTCTATTTCCAAAACCTGATCACGAAAGGGTTCATGTCTACGGTTTCAGCGTCTCTAGATCCCTGCGATGAAGCCCCACCCATTTCTACAGCTCCTCCTTCTGTCGGTATGACACCTTGGGCAAGGAGGCAGTAAGTAAATGTGGTGTTCTTTCTTTGTATTTTTTGTTTTACTTCAGTGTATGCAGGGGTCGTGGTATCAATCAAGGTCTAAATACATTACGATGAAAATTTTCAAAAAAAAAATTTTTTTCCATTGTTAACTCCTCTCCATCAAATCTGTGATGTTAGATTCAGATTAAACATTTTAACCCAAGTATAGCTGTTTCCATCGACTTTCTGTCCTAACTGCAAGCAATAAAATGAAAATTTATGAAAAAGACGTTTGCAAATTCGAAGTACCAGAAAAAACTTGGTAGGTCCTCCACAGGATCTCGGAGGGAACGTTGCACAGTCCTCACGCTGGTGTTTTTTGAGGCCCCAGTATTGAATTCTGATGTTACCTGAGGCAGTGTTGCACGC
>JAOVVH010000015.1:6573701-6587162 GCA_028566435.1 Scorpiodoras heckelii
GGAACACTGTTTAAGAAAAAGGCACAGCAAATATTGACTTCCTTTAGTTTATTACTGTTTACTGCACTTTATACTGTGTTTTCTTTTATGTAGAAACATCTTCATTATTTTCGCTTTGCAGCGAGTCTTTGCATGTGTCTAAGACTTCTGTATCGTACTGTACAGTAATTAGCTGGTAAGTTTTACTGGGTGTCTTGGAGAATCTGCCACAGCTCTTCTGGAGACTTTGACTGTCGCACTTACTTCTTTTTTTTTGCAAGTTGTACCTAAAACAATAGGGTGCCAAAGACATTTAGTAGCCATTTAGACACTGGCTCTTCAGTGTCGAAACATTCCTGTCCATCAGGTTTCCAAGTTGAAACATAAAATTTCATGCACGGCAATCTTATACATTGAACTGACGAGTTTTGTTTAATCGTTCCCGCTGTCGTTGTGATTGTTGTCATGATCTCTGCCTCAAATGGAAAACTAGTCTTCAGAAAATACATACTAACCTAGGGCTGGTGGGACACGGCTTTTCAGTAGGTTTGAAGGTTATGTGAGAGATTTTTTTTTTTAAACACTAACCGTAACAGGAAAAGCAGTTAGTGTTTGTATTCACTCACTGTCTAGAATAGTACATACATATACAATTTAATACACAATGCCAGTTTTCCGAGTCTGTTGCCGACACCATGTCACATGGTGCTATACGGACACCACTATTTATGTTGGTAGTGCACCATGTAGATATTTCCTCTTAAGCGATACTCCAAATGACTGCAGGATACACGTGGCAGGTATCTTGTATACTGTATGTGCATGTGTAATCATGGACGTTATAAAGGAGCAGACGAACCACTTCAAGAATCCTGAATAGAAATCTATGAGAAAAGTCTGTAGTGTGCCAAAGATGGTGGTTGTATTACACATATCCCTCCTCTTCCCCAAAAAGCCAGCCGTCTGCTTTATAACAGCCGAACCTGGGAAACATATCAAGACAGTTTTGTTGCTGACCTTGTGCATGACCTGTGGGGGGAAAAAAGCCTTTTTAAGCAGTTTTGTAAATTAGATTTGACTTTATACATGCAGTTTTTTTTGTCTCAGTGACAATTGAAAGTGTAGTTATGGCTCACTCACTATTTACTTATATAGGGGCCTTTTCTTCATAGCCTGAAATAATTGCTCAGGGGCGTTAGGAAGATGGCAGCTGAGTTGTGAGACTTGCCTATAAGTAGTCACTTTGGTACAGTCGTTAAGTCTTAAGATGCAATCTGCAATCTGTAATACTTCAGCACTTTCCATTTGTTTGTAGATAATGTTTTAGAGACTCATATAGACATATACACTAAAGTACCAGAAAAACGGGTATAGCAGTACCAATACTTATTAGGTCCCACACGGGACCTTGGAGGGAACGTTGCACAGTCCTCACGCTGATGTTTGCTGAGGCCCCAGTTACTTGAGGCAGTGAAACAATCTTGCCAGTCGACGCTGCTCACGTTCACCCAGAGTATTTTTACGGCCACGCTGCTGTCGTAAGTTCGAGGTTTTGCCGGAGTTCGTGTAGTCACGGTTCACCCTTGAAATGCTCATACATGAAAATCCAAACTTTGCTTCTACTTCTGAAATGCTACGACCCATCTCACAAACTCACGAATTATTAATCCGCATTGAAAATCGTAAAATCGTGATAACTTGCCATTCTCAGTGCGGAAACAGCTCTAGAAGCTTCCGTAGATGTCTATCACATTATATAAACACTGCCGGACGCAACCCATGACATGCACAGGTGGTGTTGCTATGGATTTTGCAAAGGCTCCAGTACCAGTTTTTCTGGTGTATAGTTCATCCCAACATTATACTAGTTATTATTATCTTTAAGCACCTTTACTGCTGCCGTTTCTAAACCAGGCAATTCAATAGCTTTTAGAAAAAATGATCATTTCAAGTATGATACTTGAACAGTCTGCTCCAGCCTGCCTTGTACAGGCTTACACATAGCAAAGTGACATGTAATTACTGACATGACCTGAACACACTATCAAGCATCATTCATGAACATCCAATAGTTAAATGTAGCTACACCATGGTCCGCTACGTGAAATCCTAACCAGCCCCTGTGAAATGATTTTGAAAAGTGCCCATGAATTTCAAGTTTCGTTGTTTTTTTTTTGTTTTAAATTGTCTTTAACGTTCAGTGACAATCCCAGCACAATACTGCGGAATGAAAACGTTGAGCAGACGCCCCTCCGTGCCTCATCCTCCCACAGACAACACCGATGTTCCCGAACAACACAATGATTCTTTCCTTATTAGTAATTATAGCTCTGGGAGCGTTTGGCTCTTTGCATGCTGTAAAATAGTTGTGTGGTTATGTAAGTTATGCTGTATGTATATGAAAGGGAGAGATGATTAGTTGAGACTTGAACTGTACTGCCATTGGGGATTTTTCCTGAAACAGCTTTAACCGTGTTTGGTAAACTGGTCTTCCAGGATAGAAATGTTATGATGGCTTGTGAAATGTCATTGTCAAGAGAGACATAAAACACACGCATACGCAAGAAAGAGTAATTCACGAGTAAGATACAAGAGAGGGAAAGAAGGAGAACAATAACAACTCAGTTATCTATTTGAGTGTCTGATGTGTCTATTTAAAGGGATTTTTTTTGCATGTAATAAAAAAAAATGGTAATCAACCAGTTATTTTGCCAAGGTCAAAACACTACACATGTATATTTATTTTTACAAAACCGTTGCCTGGGTCTTTTTCCAATCTTCAACTGCCCAGTTTTAGTGAATTTGTGGAACCTGATGTGATCTTCAAGGTCATGCATTCTGAGATGCTTTCTTGCTCTTTGAGACGCCTTCCTTGTCAGCTTGAACCAGTCTGATCATTTTCCTCTGACTTCAGAACCGGATGTTTTTTGTTTTTCGCGCCATTCTGTATAAACTCCAGAGACTCTTTTCCCTGTGTATGTAAATCAACATTCTTGAAATACTCAAACCAGCCCATCTGCAACCAGCAACCAAGCACTGAGATACAACGTTTCCTAAATAATTGATGTGAACATTAACTGAAGCCCTTGTCCCGTATCTTCTTGGTGTCATGCATTGCCATGCTGCTATGCAAGTGGCTGATTGGGCAATTGCATGAATGTCCAGGTGTTCCTATTAAAGTGGCCAGTGAGCGTCATGTAATTCTGAGGATTAACTCTGCTGTTTCATGAGAGATGATGAATTGTTACTGAGTCTGATGATGTGCTGTGAGGTGTGTGTGTGTGTGTGTGTGTGTGAGAGAGATAGAGAGTAGGTGGATTTGTATCATAATTTCTCTCTTAATGACTGCATTGTACTGTTTCACTAATCACATTTCACTTAGCTTTCCTCTGCGTGTGTGTGTGACTGTTATGATGATCGTTTAGAGACTCCTTTCACATCACACAGCGCTCGAGCTGCCGCCGCCTCCGTACGAACCTGCACAAGGCGTAGGCCCGTGTTTTACACAATTCACGAGCACAAATTAATTTAAACGGTAATCGATGAACATAATTCACAAATTAAAATAAACAACATATTCATTAACCCGAGCTGTCTACTTTTATTTATAGTGTTCGATATCTAACAGCCTTTTTACGTTACAGTATATAATGCTACACGTTTTCTAGAAAAAAAAAACGTCTGTTTTTTTTTTTAGTTGCATTTTACGAAAAAAGGCGGGGCCTCTCTGATCTGTTCGAGTTGGGGAAGGAGCTAATTTCAGGGCCAGAAATACAAACCCCATTTGTTGAGACACTTTCTAAAAAATGCAATAAAAACTCAAATCTGTAATTTGTTAATTCACTTGAAGCTTTATTTAACAGGTAAAAGGACAAAGAAAACATTTCAGTGTTCTCAACGAGAAACTCAATTCTGTTTGTTAAATATAAAGAAATTAAAAATTGATGCCTGCAACACACTCAGAAAAAAGTTGGGACAGAGGCATGTTTACCACCGGGTCACATGACCTCTTCTTTTTAATGATACTTTTTAATTATTTGGGAATTGAAGATACTAATTGTCCTGCTGAAATAGACATGGAGTTCCTGGGAAACGATGCCATCTTGATGGTAGCACACAATGTCTCTCCAAAATACCAATATAAGCCTCTGCATCAATGGTACTGTCACATATATATGCAGATCCCCCATGCTGTGGGCACTGATGTCCCCCCCATTCCATCACAGATGCTGGTTTTTGCATTTTTCCTTGATTACATTCTGGATGATCTTTTTCATCTTTGGCACATAAAATTTGACATCCATTTTTCTCAAAAACAAGCTGAAACATAGACTCGTCCGACCACAGAACGTTTCCACTGTCTTTCAGTCCATCTCAGATGACTTCGGGTCCAGAGGACTCATCTGTGTTTGTGCACAAAATTAATATCTGACTTCTTCTTTACTTAATACAGTTTCAGGTTGTATTTCTTGATGCAGCGGCGGACTGTGTTAAGTGACAATGATTTTCCAGAGTACTCCCGAGTCCATGTGACTATGTCCATCACGGTAACATGACAGATTCTCAAACAGTACCACCTGAGGGCTCGATGGTCACACACATTCAGCAGCGGTTTCTGCCCTTGGGCTTCATGCACCGAGATTTCCCCTGACTCCCTGAATCTTTTCATGATATTATGAACTGTAGACGGTGAAAGACCGAAATTCTTTGCAATCCTGTACTGAGAAACATTGTATTTGAACTGATGGATAATTATACCTTGGTTGCAAAGACGAAACCTTTGGTGGAAGCTCCTTTTATACTCAATCTTGATGACTCTCACCTGTTACCAGTTAAACTGCTAATTCAGGGACCTTCGTCTTATTTTCGCCTTTTCAGTCTTACTTTGCCTCTGTCCCAAATTTTTTTGAGTGTGTTGCAGGTATAACATTCTATTTTTTTTTTTTATATTTACAAAATACAATTAGGTTTGTCAGTGAAAACACTGAAAATGCATTCTTTTCCTTTTATCAGTTAAATCTTTAGAAACTTTACTGGAAATGGGGTTTGTATGTAAACAGAAAGCTGAAACTAATAAACTAACCAAATCAAGCTAACAAGCTGATTTTATGCATGGACACATTGTGTAAACAGGCTTGTAAAGGCATATTTGACCAGTAACTAAGACTAATAACTTGTTTATTATTAGTCTGGAAACATCTTCAAACTTTACTAGCTGCACATTTAATGCCTACAGTGGATCTATAATCTATAAATCTATACACTCCTGTTAAAACAGCATTGTGACAAAGATTAATCATGTCAGAACTTTTTCGTCAGAAAATTGAAAACTTTTAGGGGGTAAAATAAAAATAAAATAAACTTACAATAATGTGGTTGCATAAATATACACCCCCTTAAACTGATACTAATAAAGTCTTTGGGGAGGAGTCTATCAGCATGGCACATCTTGACTTAGCAATCTTTGCCCACTCTTCCTTCAAAAGTGCTCTAAATCTGTCAGATTGCGAGGGCATCTCCTGTGCACAGCCCTCTTCAGGTCCACCACAGATTTTAAATTGGATTCAGGTCTGGGCTCTGGCTGGGCCGTTCCAAAACTTTGATCTTCTTCTGGTGAAGCCGTCCTTTTGTTGATGTGGAGGTCCGGGTCATCATCATACTGAAAGGTCAAATTCCTCTTCATCTTCAGCATTTTCGCAGAGGCCTAAAGGTTTTGTGCCAGAATGGACTGATAGTTGGAACTGTTCATAATTCCCTCCACCTTGACTAAAGCGCCTGTGAAAAACAGCCCTGAAGCATAATGCTGCCACCACCATGCTTCACCGTGGCTATAGTGTTCGTTTGATAATATGCAATGTTGTTTTTGAACCAAACATACCTTTTGGAATCATGGCCAAAAAGTTCAACTTGGTCCCATCAGACCATGGCACATTTTCCTACATGCTTTTCGCAGACTTGATGTCGGTTTTTGCGACATCTAGCCGAGCTCAGATGATTTACTTTGTAAGAAAAGGCTTCCATCTTGCCACCCTACCCCACAACCCAGACGTCTGAAGAATACGGGAGATTTTTCGTCGCATGTACTACACAGCCAGTACTTGCCAGAAATTCCTGCAGTTCCTTTAATGCTGCTGTAGGTCTCTTGGGGTTAATCAGAGTCACTTTAATTGATATCAGGTGTCCACTGAGTACTTTTTAACATGAGCTTGAATGTGATTGGTTCATTCTGAATACATCTTCAATTATTTAAAAAAAAAAAAGGGATGTGCACACTTATGTAAGCACATTATTTTATTTTATTATTTTATTTTATTCTGAACAATTTGTTTTTTCAAGGGAATTGCACAGATTATAGGTCACATTAGAGGTGAGGGGAAAAAAATCTGAAATGATTTATCTTGGTCTGTGTTTTTAACCACTGAAAGGTTTTTTCTCATTAATGAACTAAACATGCAGGAAGAAAAACAATCTTTGTACAAACAATGAAAGTTGAATTCATTTTAGGGTGTAATGAAAACTTGTTAAATCGCTTGGCTTGTTGTTATAAGAGCCCAAAAAGAAATAAATTAAATACAACAAAGGAATACATGAAAAGCTATAACGAGAACATCTGCTTAGACAGAAATTATGGTCCTGTTTGTAATAATGTTATCGTTTGATCAAACAGCTGGAACTGATGATGATGATGATGATGATGATGATGATGATGATGATGATGATGATGATGATGATGATGAATTGATAGCCTCGAGCGCTTGCTTAGGCACGAATACAGAAAATCAGATCAGCCTCCAGAGCCATCTCGGACTGGAGTTGGCCTGTCCGGCAGGAGCGCATGCGCACTGCGCGCCGCGCTGCTTTCCTTTCCAGCAGCTGCTCGGAGGAGCCGGAATTCCAACATGGCAGTATCGGTGGTGGTGGTGGTCAGTCTCAGTCTCACCCGCAGCAACTTGGAGCGCCTCCAGAAGAGCAGCCACTGAGACCGGGACCGGACGGAGAGGAAGTCTTGCGCGCTTCCCGAAGAGCACAGTCCTGTCGCCAAAAAGCGCGTAACGGCTCCGCGGTCTCCGCACATGAACAGGTAAGAGTTTATTCTTTATTTTTTTTAAATTATTATTATTATATGTATCTGGCGCTTATTGTCCACAAGCTGTGTCCGTTTCGTGTGCGCGCTCGTGCGTGCGTGAGTGTGTGAGTGTGTGTGTGTGTGTGTATCGGAGGGAGAAAGGGGCCATGACAGCGCACGGACCGCGGCGCTATGCGCACGGACAGAACGGACACCGGAGCCCGAGACACACAAAGGCGGTTCCGTTGAAGCTGATCGCGGATGTTCGGGAGTTACCAAACAAAGTGTGTTTTTTTGTCTAATGCTCAGTTAATCAGGCAGTGTGTCCGGTTCAGCGTCAACACACACAGCACTGACCGACAGAGGAAACCACAGACCAGCCTAAATATATATATATTTATATAATTTATATATTTATATATAATATAAATATATAATATAACAAAACCTTTTCGGGTCCTAATGGAACCTGACCTGGCCGTCACTGCAATAAAACATTTTCCCAGTCAGGATCTAATGGTTTTAATGGAGTCAGAAACACAGCTTTTGTGCTGTTGAAATATTACCTTCTCAGAAATAAAGGTGTCGGGGGTTTAGTACCATCAAGGGTAAACCTTCTGTGCCTTTAGTATCTATCTATCTATCTATCTATCTATCTATCTATCTATCTATCTATCTATCTATCTATCTATCTATCTATCTATCTACTACCGTAAAATAAATAATCTAAGATATCTACATAACTGTGCCTTCTTCGTGTCTATTACAAAGGTCTGAGATTCCTCTTATACCTATCAAGAGTGACAAGAAAAAGTACTGGTACCTTTTCCTTGCCGATTTCTCTTCGTGCGCCTTTACTGACCTGTGTGTCACGTGGAGACGTGACTAATAGTGTCCCTTGGTGCACCTTCTTCACGAGATCACATCCTGAACTGCGTGATGAAGCTTGAAAAGGTGCAGCAGGGTTGAACAACAGGTGGATCTGTGAATGCACCACGACAGGCACAAGATGTCCATGAAATCACCGTTAAAGCATTCAGGAGCATTCAGGTGATCCTGATCCCGAGGTCCATCCCCAGATCCAGAGATCCTCAGATCCTCAGCGACTGTAAACCGTGGAAACGTGGCAAACGTGGAATCAGCTAGAGGTCACGTGTTAAAGCATTAGGGGGTGTTTAGATGATAACAAGAGAGATGTGGGGAAACGCGACGTTTTATTAATTGCTATTACAAAAACAGATAGAATGATGGAAAAGGAGTGAAAAGAAGGAGTTATCTCGGGGTAGACAACTTTTTCTTTGTTGTTGCTATAAATAGGCTTGTGCAACAGTAGTGAAAAGTAACTGCTCATCTCTCTCTCTCTCTCTCTCTCTCTCTCTCTCTCTCCCTGTCTTTCTCTGTCTCTCTTTCTGTCTCTCTGCCTTTAATTGCGCACAGAGGTTAATGGTCAGTTCTCTTTTTCTTTCTTTCCCAACTAAAAAAAAAAAGTCTGATCTCTGATTTTCCCTCACTCCCTCCCATCCCTCTCTCTCTCTCTCTCCCTTTCTCTCTCTCTCCTTCCATCCCTCCTCCCTAGCCAGACATGATGAGCAGTGTATACGGTAGGTGTGTTTTTTTTACCCCCCCTATTATCTGTCATTTCATTATTCCTGTCCACCTAACAAACAAACACACACACACACACACACACACACACATCTTCACCCCTCCACACACACTTTCTACATATCCGCCCTGTCCTAAAATGCTTCATGACTCGTATTTTAATCTGATGGCACCGAGAGTTGCACTTGAGCACGTGAGGTTAGAATAAGTTGTGCATGGAGATTATGGAGATTATGGAGATTATGGAGAGATCCATATGCTGATGGCTGTAGGTGTATGTGCCAGAACTGTTGTTGTGTCCATTTCAGACACTGCATGCCATGGACATGTATGCCATGAGATCAATCACATCACATCACATCACATCACATGACATCACATCACATGACATCACGGACGCGCAAAGACTTTACCTGCTGAGGGTTGTTTTGCACTTACTCACGTTTGTGCAGTATCCCCCCCCCCTCCGTCTCCTCCACGTCCAATCTCCGTTCTCTTGTTCTCGGGAATATTTTATTCATAGCCGCTGTATGTGTGGCAGATTGATTTTCGGAGCTGTGATCGCATTTTTCTGGAGGGAGGAAGAGAGTTGATGATGGGAGGTTACCGAACACAATCATGTCGCGCAATATCCCGCGCGCTCGCACCGCCGGTTTGGGCGGAATAATAAAAAAATGGCATGGCATTGCGGGGCTGGCGGTTCTCCCGCACTGAATATACGCACTTTGTAATTTGATGGCAACATGCTATTCTTCAATATTTCATCTCCCTCTCTCTCTCTCTCTGTCTGTCTCTCTCTCTGTCTCTCTCTCTCTCTGTCCCTCTGAATACTTGAATATTTCTTCAGAGCGCATGATATGCATGTATGTACTGCTCTCAGGGTCTACGGTGTGATATTTCACTCCGAATGATCACTCTTTCAGCACACCAACAGGTTATAATTAATAGGCAAAAATTTCAACAAATAAACAATCAGGCAGTGTTGATGTGCAGAATTTATAACCGCTGGGTTTCATTTGTCAGTGCTTTAATATCATCTCAAAGTCGCATGTAAACGTATTCATACTTCAAACCCGAAAAAGTTTTGCCGGTACTCTTCACACTCACTGGTGTTGATAAACGCCAATCAGCCATAAACTACCGGGCAGAAATTCGTTTAGCCACGCCCACACAGTTCCATAAAAGGCCGTGCGGACGTAGGGCCGAAAACAACGAAATGACAGCTAAGCGGAGCACTGTCGCCTCGCAGCAAGACGATCCGGGTTCGATTCCCGGTCTGTCCGGGCCGTCCTGTGTGGAGTTTGCATGTTCTCCACGTGCTTGTCTCCGGTTCCCTCCAACTGTCCAAAGACATGCATGTTAGGTTGTTCGGTCACTCTGAATTGTCCGTAGGTGTGAATGTGTGTGTGCATGCGTGAGTGTGAGTGTGTGTTGGCCATGCGATGGATTGACGACCTGTCCATGGTGTACCCCGCCTTCGCCCGATGGCGCTTCGCCCCGTGACCCCGACTAGCGGGATAAAGCGGAAGATAACGGATGGATGGACAGCCGAGCGGTTCGGCCGTCGCAGCACATCAGCTATACAAACACGTCCTGCTTTTATAAGCTAGGGAGCCGTTACTTAGATCCTGATTGAAAGGTTCTCTGTATTTGCCCCGATTTGTTTTGAAACGACTTCTTTCGAGTCTTAATTATGAAACGGACGAGTTTTACAGAATGTCTGTGTTACTGGGTTGTAGTTTAAACTTAGTTATAGTGTGATCTGGATATATAATTGCAGTAACTCATCACCACAACATTATACGATTCAAAGCCGGTCAGCCAAGATTCTCATTAGTGAGTCTCTTTATGTGTAAATGTGTAAATGAGGGAAGTGTATTACATGGACATTCCTTATGTACTGTTAATGCTGCTGTGAAGAATTTCTGAATAAATTATTTGTGTGATTCAGTATGATCAATTCAATTCAATTTTATGTATATAGCACTTTATATAACTTTGGCCATTGTCCTAAGCAGCTTTATATAAGGCATAAAATTGACATAATTTGATCCATAAAGTAATGAGCAATAAATGCAGACCAGTGTCTCTGTGCACGTACAATTAGAGCACGTTGAGAAGAAATGAGATTTTTAAGCTTCTCTGATATTAACACACAGTCAAATTTTTTCTTCACATTCCTGGTCTTCGCCACAGGGTATGTAAATTAAGGTCACGTTATTACTACAAGAACCAGATGTGTGGAAGCAGGTGTGTTGTTTATATGACATGTGACTGCAGTGTAGCATGAAAAATGATTTGTGTATTATATTAACTGTTTATTTACCTATTTTATGGTTTTGTGATTTTCAGACATATTTGACAAATATGTCAGAAGAAATGCATTTATACCTAAGTCCCAGAAAAACTGGTACAAAATACATAGCAACATCAATTATGCACGTCATTATTTGTGTCCTCCAGTGTTTTTATACAGTGATAGACATCTACGGAAGCTTCTAGAGCTGTTTCCGCCGTGAGAATGCCAAGTTATCACGATTTTGCGATTTTCAGCCCGGTTTAATAGTTGGAGCTTGTGAGATGGTTCGTAGCATTTTGGAGGTAGAAGCAAAGTTTGGATTTTTTCGTGTGAGCGTTTCAAGGGTGAACCGTGACTACAAGAATTCTGGTAAAACCTCAAACTTGCGACAGCAGTTTGGCTGTAAAAAGTCTCTGGGTGAACGTGACCAGTGTCGGGTGGCGAGAATCGTTTCACGTGATAGGCGTGTAACACTCCCTCACGTAACATCGGAATTCAATGCTGGAGCCACAACAAACATCAGCATGAGGACTGTGCAACGTTCCCTCCAAGATCATGTGGAAGACCTACCAAGTATTAACTGCTGTACCAGTTTTTCTGGTACTTCATTGTAAATGTGTATTTAGGAAAAGCCAACAACTGGACAAATTATACTGTAACAAGACTAATCTCGATATTAACTGTTGCTGAAGAAAGCACCATGAGCACTTTGGAGCCATACAAGCACAAGTATACATCCATGATTAAAAAAAATAATAATAAAAATGAACACATTTCATGAAGAACTGTGGAGAAAGCACAACAGTGCCTTGTGGAAAATCTTCAGGTGCTAAACGTGAGTGAGTGAGTGAGTGAGTGAGTGAGTGAGTGAATGAGTTACAAGCAGGGTCCAAGAGGTGCTTCTCATCTAACAATAATATTATTAGCCAAAATGTGTGTAATACTGTACAAAGACATCCTGTGATACTCAGAAAAGTATATCATGATGCTAAGAGACAGCAATGTTGAAATCATATTGTTATATTAGTAAGAGCTGCTCTCCTTTTTCTTCATTGTCCTTTTAGTCCTCTTATTGTGCCAAAAAAATGGATTATGCATGTAAGCACTTGCATTAAAAACAAGGAAAAACATGCTCAAATGAAGTGCAAATGTGTGAGACGAAAAAATGCCTTTAAGTCCACACATAAAAAAAAATCGCAGTTGTAAATGAATATGTAAATCAGTGCAAAATGTGCAAAAGAGAAAAAGATTGCTAGTTGCGAAGTGTGACGGTAGAATATCATGCGCTCGTCACCAGTTCTGTTCGTGTGTGAGCTCCTTTTTACGACAGAATCCAAATCTAATAACTGACCGCTAGAAGACGAGCCAGAAACAATAGTTTGCATGCTGTTAGTTATCTGAGCACAGCTTCTCATTCTAAAATATGATTTACATGCAACTGCATAAAACCTTTTTCCAAGCTCCAAACCTTTTTGACTCCTTCTCAAATCTGTCCTCTTCCTCTCTCTTTTCCCTTCTCAATCTCTCTGTTCTGTGTGTGTGTGTGTGTGTGTGTGTGTGTGATATATGCAGAGCAGATTGCTTTGCTCAGTCGTGTTTAGCTGTGAGCGTGGGGTTGGAGTCTCGCAGATGGTGTTGCGGGCAAATTGCAAATCCTTCCAGCACTGGTTCATTATGGCAACGAGACAGCAGAAAACCTCGACATTTACACGGACTCTGGAAAAGCAAAACTAAAAGACTGGTGTAGGATATATGTCTGGGCGTGATGATGATCAGTTATACGGTGCGTAAGGGATAAAAACGTGCAGTCTGATACAAAATGGCGATAACAGTACTTCCTGAAGTGTTTTATTCCATTTATACTACAGCAATGTATCACAGGAGTGTTTCCTTTTAATTAAATAACATCATATAGGCTATCTTTTATCCATTTACATTATCCATCCATTTATCCAGTTAGACTTAATGTTGTAGAAGGTCTGAAAGAAGTTAGTGTCTGTTATTACTTACATTATAGCAGCTATAAACAGTCATTACCTCACCATCGTCTCTTGATTTTGTGAAGACAAAAACAAGGACATGGTGTCACTGGATTCGAAGCACAACAGTATGTGCCCTTGTGGAAAATTTCCAGTTGCTAAACTTGAGTGAGTGAGTGAGAGAGTGAGTGAGTTAGGAGTCATGTCCATGAGGTTGCTTCGCGTATTTAAAAAAAAAAAAAGAAAAGCAGCTTTGACATGTTCCTTTCCCATGTCGGACATGTAGTTACATCTTTTACCTTTACAAAAGTCTGACACTGGAGACTCCTTCGATAAATGTTAAATAAATATCTCCTAGAACGTCACTGTTGTACTGTGTTGTACTGGTGTGAGTGGATCAGACACAGCAGTCCTGCTGGAGCTTTTAAACACCTCAGTGTCACTGCTGGACTGAAAATAGTCCACCAACCAAAAATGTCCAGTCACCAGTATCCTGTAGGCAGCATCCTGTGAGCACTGATGAAGGATTAGAG
>JAOVVH010000015.1:6663389-6665889 GCA_028566435.1 Scorpiodoras heckelii
GCGTGATCACTGAACCTGACCTGAAGTGTTTCAGTACGTAATAAGATGGAGCCTCTTCACCGATGAAGCCTCGAGTTTGTCCTGTGATAATGTGGTTTAACAATGTGTGTGTAGGAGCATGGACTGAGACCTCAGCATGTAAATGTGCTCACACTGCCACCTGCTGGCTGATACACACACACACACACACACACCCACACACACACACACACACACCCACGGGGGGGGGAGCTGCACACACGCGCACACACACACACACACACTCACACACACACTCACACACACACTTCAGAATAAAAAAGCTCCAAAACTCTATGAAACATCACGGTGAGAAATTAAAAATTAACTGAAACTCATCACAGATGAGTGACAAATTTTTGACAGTAAAGCAGATGTTGGAATTACTAAAGCACAAATGACTCTGTGATGTGAAAGTCTGTAGGAAGGCCACACGTCACCCTGCTGTACAGGACATGACCGTGAAAGACAAAGCCAGGCTGATGGCTCTGCAGCTTACTCTAAAGTGTGTGTGTGTGTGTGTGTGTGTGTGTGTGTGTGTGTGTGTGTGTGTGTGTGGGTGTGTGTGTTTGCATGTGTGTGTGTGTTTGTGTGTAAGAGTTTTTGTGTGTGTGTATGTTTGTTTGTGTGTGTGTGTGTGTGTGTGTGTGTGTGTGTGTGTGTGTGTGTGTGAGAGAGAGAGATATTTAGAGCACAGTACAGGCACTATTTTGAAAATCTGATATTGCAATACCTACACAATCATGATACGCAGTATAAAGTTTAGCTGACAAAGCACCTAGAAGCTTCTCTCATTTGTGAGTTTCATGCACACGAATGTACGTACATCTTGTATGCTGCAGTGACACAACACACTGCATGACCGGTTACCATTTTCCCTCCCCATCCCATATCCGCGGACATTTCGCAGCTGCATTTCCGTCTTACTTTCTTTCGGATTCACATCCGACCATTTGGCTTCGGATTCGACTACAATCATGACAAGGCGCCAAACATCCTTGAAGCTTTCGGAGCTTTTTTAGAGCTCGGTTGTGCATTTCATCCTTCAGTATAAACATAGCCTTTCATTTCAGGTGTGTGGTCTGGATTTAAGCTCTTCAGCTCAACGTAAAGTAATCGCTGTAAAGTAATTCTCTCTGTCGTGTTTTACACAAGGCCAAGATGGCAGACTGATTAATTTTTTCTCCCCCCCAGTCTGAATCACTCTAATCCCCTCCCCTCCTTCTCTTTCGCTGTTTCTGATTGGCTAGTATCGCGCTCTTGGATGGCTGGGGGTATGGCTTGAGCTTTTCCTATTTGTGTTGTAATCGATCAGCATGAGACGTTTTGTCTGTTGTTTTTTTGTATGTTGTCGTCTCATTTTTTAAAAACAATATACTGTTTTAAACCCCAAGACAAGTAAGATTATGCGTTTATGAAGGTGTGTGGTGTTCATGTTGGTGCCGTGTTTCTGTGTATTGAATGACGTTCAGAATTTCTGTGATATTATTGACTCAGTGGATGTGAATAGAAAAGCATGAGCTAAAAGCGTGTATGTGCGTGTGCGTGTGTGTGTGTGTGTGTGTGTGTGTGTCTACGTGTTTGTGTGTGTGCTCCGACAGGGCCGTTCAGCCAGATCAAGTGCAGTCTTCTGGGCTCCACGTCTGACTCCAACCTCACCAAATACAGCACCATCAACAAGATCCCACTCATCACACTCAACTTCTCCGAGACCAGCAACGACAAACGGCCCGCCTCACCGCCCTCCTCTGAGAAAACAATCATCGCCCCGAAGGTCAAAGATCGCACGCACAACGTCACGGAGAAGGTCACGCAGGTCAGACAGCAACCAGACACATGAAGGGTGTTCAACTTTGCCTGAATCCCAGATTGCTTGATAGTATAACAGTGCTGCAGTCTGCACTTACACATACAGTGTATTTTCACTATGACATTAGCATTGGCGCATTTCACTTTGATTTGCTATCATTGAAACAAATATACTGTGTTAATAGCTTGCCCGGTTTAGACACGTGTCAGAGCCGTGCATGTTTCAACATGAAATACAATTAGGTCATTTTTTATTAAATGTAAAAAAAGGTTTGTAAGCTTCATGACGGGTATGATATGATATGATATGATATGAGTACAGCCATGACTCCACAACCCCTTTCACCAGGTCCGTTTGGTGATAGGAAACAGACACAGGTACTCGACCTTGGTACAGATTGTCACAGACTCAATAAAGTGTCCATGCTTTGTCGAATAATCCAGGAGAAAAGCGTATCAATAACAGATATTGTCAATGTATTATACCGTCAGCAGGTTTTTACACAGTGCTGCTTAATCCATAGCAAGGATGTGAAAATCAGTTTCTCATTTCATATATTACTTTCATTCTTGTTACAAAGATGAAATTCCAGCGTCTCTGCCTTTTCTATTTTTAGCCTCCTAAGTGATATAAAGCAGCTTTGTCGCATTCACGGTCAGTGGAAGTCACTAG
>JAOVVH010000015.1:6670889-6677638 GCA_028566435.1 Scorpiodoras heckelii
CACATTTTGTTTAGAAATGAATATTAGAGTGAGAATATTTACGTTACTCTGTCCTGACAGTGCCATGAGTTTTCATAACCACCATCACCATTATGTTATTCTGATGTACCGAGCTACGTACAAAGTCAGTTGTCATGATGGACATCGTCCAAACACGGCGTTATGTTTAAATGAAAATGCAGCTCGAGTGTTACACGTGCTCTGATCTTTTTACCAGCTGACGCCTGTTGGATTAAGCCCTTATAAATGTCGATGTAGGTTTACGTTAGTGCACACTCACCTTGAATAGTCTCACCTTTCCTATTAAATTAACCAGCAGCAGCTCTGGAGCACACCATATTGATCCATCTTCTATATTCAGATCAGGTTTGTTTTTTTTGTCTGGTATTAAAGACCTCGTTTGACCTATCAGGATGTAATCCACAGCACTGCTGAATTTTTGATTCTGTTAGGTTCTTCTGAAGTTGTTTATTAATTCTCTGTAACTGCAGATCTGACCGTAGTCCAGCTCCAGATCAAAAGTTTAACTAATGTGTTATTGTTTCTATAGTAACAGCTTCCAGAGAGGTGTAATAGGATTTTTAAGAAGAATATAATGTTGACACGGTGAGGTTTTCTGTACGGAGACATTATTTACCAATTAAGCCGTATTTTTGTCTAATTACCTCGTATTGAGAGAAGAATGAGGATGGTGTAGGGATGTCTGAACTTTATAACATTAACTCGTGTCATTCTTTAATTAAAAATGGCAGTGCTGTTGTATAAGAGGAATAAAAAAATGCGAAGTGTTCCCCTTCATCACCCCAGCCGTCGTTGATTATTTTCCTATAACAGCATGACCGTGTTCTGTTGCGTACTTATTAAAGAGATGAAATACGCAGCTCTTGTGATTTAATGAGACAGAACTTGACGTTTCCATGATCGCTCATGTTCTCGCTGTACACCAGACCACAACGCTGATCGGTCTGCTGAAGACGGCCCGGCTGCTGCGACTGGTGCGCGTGGCCCGAAAGCTGGACCGTTACTCCGAGTACGGCGCCGCCGTGCTCATGCTGCTAATGTGCATCTTCGCGCTGATCGCTCACTGGCTGGCGTGTATCTGGTACGCCATCGGCAACGTCGAGAAACCCTACCTGGAGCACACCATCGGCTGGCTCGACAACCTCGGCATGTCCATCGGCAAGCAGTACAACTACAGCGACCCGTCCTCGGGCCCGTCGATCAAGGACAAGTACGTGACGGCGCTGTACTTCACCTTCAGCAGCCTGACGAGCGTCGGCTTCGGGAACGTCTCGCCCAACACCAACTCGGAAAAGATCTTCTCCATCTGCGTCATGCTCATCGGATGTGAGTAGCAGCACGATTCGTATTTAACGCAAAAAAAAAGGCTACAGTAATTCTCGAGTTTACTCTTGATTGTCCTCTCGACATGCTCTGCGTTGACGCCTTTGACCTTCGACCTCTGACCCCAGCCCTGATGTACGCCAGCATCTTCGGGAACGTTTCGGCCATCATCCAGCGTCTGTACTCGGGAACGGCGCGATATCACCTGCAGATGCTCCGCGTCAAGGAGTTCATCCGCTTCCACCAGATCCCCAACCCACTGCGCCAGAGGCTGGAGGAGTATTTCCAGCACGCCTGGACCTACACCAATGGCATAGACATGAACATGGTATAGTGTGTGTGTGTACGATGTGTGTGTGTGTGTGTGTGTGTGTACGATGTGTGTGTGTGTGTGCACCTGGGTATTAATGTGTGTCCAATTCTTTTCTTATAGCTCACTCTCGAACGGTGAGAAGACATCTGAATTTTGAATAATCGATTCGAAATTGACATTTTATTGAGTAAACTATTTTGGCTAAGAAGTTTCGAAGTTTTGACAAATATTTTAGAAGCGATGAAGGAAAAAAACAGGAGAATATTTTACTCGTTACTATAACGTTAGTTGCCATGACAGCTTGCACAGGCAGGGTGAGGAAATATGATAAATGAATCACTGATCTGTACAATTATACTGATAATTGATGAATTGATGCCAGGTAGTAGTAGTATTCAGCGAAGCACAATCCTGATTGGTTAATCCTGTCTCTCTCCATGTTTAACGATGACTCCGATGATGCCTTTTAAATGTTACAGTAGCGACAAGCGCAAACACGCGTGTGACATAAGCTGTCATGGCATCAAACATAATATGGCTGCACATAATAGTAATAAGAATTACAGTTATTACTCTTACAGCAGGTGAGGACAGATATGATATCATCCTTGACACATTAATCATAAGGTTATATCAGTCTAATGAGCAGTAATCATGACACTTAGTGATAACTGTAATCCTGGACTATCCTGTCCACCGTGGCATGTTTGTGATGACACAGTTAGAAAGTAAAGTGTATCTTAATTCATGCTATGATTAGATTGCGTGTGTATGTGTGTGTGGTGGTTTTTTTTACACTGATGTGTTTCTGTCTCTCTCTTATCTGCTTCACTCGGATGTCGATTCTCCGGTAAGAACAGGAGGTACAAATAACCCATGACTAACCGTAACTAATTCCACGATTAAAACACTTGGTTCATGATATTCATTCGTACGTAAGACCAGATTAATGAAAGTTCTTTGAGCCCGTGTTCTCTGAGTCTATTCATGCATGCATGCGTAATAGCATCCTAACAGACACGTCATAACAGTAGATACACCGTATGAAATGATTTGTTCACATCATTAGCAGTGGTATACGTTTAAGAGGGCGAGGTGGAGCGTCACAGAGTCGGCCCGGTGCTCTTTTTTTGTTTTTTTTTTTTTGCACCGCCGATCTCCCAGCTGCACTTTGCCAAATGCTGTTAACCCTTTCCTTTCCAAATCTCCTCTGTCTTTCTGTCACTGCAAAGGAGTCCTCACGTCATCCTTTGGTCTAAAATGATCTTAACGGCAGTTTAGCAGGAGGTCATTTCAGACGTTAATCGGTTCTTTGATTTCAGTTCGAATGATTTAGTTGGATGTGTTGTGCATGGAGTGGTAGCTCGTCTGTTGTACTATGGAGTCTAGACTCAAAGCTGTTTTACAGGTAAGTTTACCCTCACTTTTTGTCCAACCCTTACTTTCTTTTTTTCCCAAGGACTAGTTTACAGATTTTATTTGTTTCCCAGAGTGTATTTTTATCTACTTTATTCATTTTTATTTTAAGACCAGTTTGCCAGGTCTGCAGTTTTCCTGCTAACACTGGGTTATTTTTAACCTGTCACAGTGGGTTCATACTTTTGCCCGAAGTTTGGGAATGTTTTGCACACATTAGGTTTATTATATCTATGTATATACTCTATGCTGCATGGGAATATGTTTGTGGACACCTGATCATCATGCCCGTACGTGGTTTGTACCCAATGCTATAAGTGCACGTCTCTGTACGCTGTAGCATTGTGGTTTCCCTTCACTCGAACCAAGAGATCCAAACCGGTTCCAGCATGAAAAGGGTCCTGTATTCAAAGCGAGCTCCGTAAAGACATGGTGTGTCAAGGTTGGAGTGGAAGAAATGTTGAAAAAGTGTCCTGCACAGAGAGAGCCCGGACCTCGAACCCCACTGAACGCCTTTGGGATGAACTGGAACTGGGGCCTGCTCATAATCCCAACCATCAGTTCCTCTACCTCACTAATGCTCTTGTAGCTGAACGAACACAAATCCCTAAAGCCTTCCCAGAAGAGATGGGATGTTCAGCAAGCACATGCGAGTGTGACGGTCACAAGCCCTTGGCCATGTCGTGTTCTCAACCTTAGCTCTGCGGTGCACTTTGTGATTGTGTTACATTGTGTGTCAACTCATTTCCATTATTTACGGTGATAAACACAGTAATAAGAGTACATTTTGCTACCCCCAGTGAAAGAACTGGCTATTTATGGAAGCTGCTTAGAGATTAATATTTGGATATTGCACTACATTCAAGATTCAAGATAGAAAATTATGTATTATGAGTACAGATCCATCATGCAGACCTGGCAACCCTGGTACAGACAAGAGAAAAGTTTTGAAAACCAAAGGACAACGCAAATGGCAACTGTGCTGCATCTCTCATCTTCTGTGAAAGTAAACCAAATCTAAAGCTTATAATTATGGCCTGAAGTTCTCGCGTCGTGCAGAGTGTGTTTATTTGTAGGGCGAAAAGCAGGTGCATGCTGATTTCAGCCTTCCCATCACTGCACACACATTAACTTGGTTTTCTCTCTTTTTTCCTCTCTCTCTCTCTCTCTCTCTCTCTCTCTTTCTCTGCAGGTGCTGAAGGGATTTCCTGAGTGTCTTCAAGCCGACATCTGTCTACATCTCAATCAGTCTCTGCTGCAGGGCTGTAAGGCGTTCCGAGGGGCCAGTAAAGGGTGTTTGCGTGCTTTGGCTATGCGCTTTAAGACGACACACGCCCCGCCAGGCGATACCCTGGTACACTGTGGGGATGTGCTCACAGCCCTGTATTTCCTCGGTCGAGGATCTATAGAGATCATGAAGGACGACATCGTGGTCGCCATTTTAGGTGAGTCAAGTTCTGTTCAGTCCTCCAGTCACGACACCGACCCGATTTTATTCTATAGCGGTTCACAGTCACACTAGTGATTTTGAAAGTGTCCTAATGTGAGATATTGTAAACTAAATATCACATCTATCCGAGGTACATGATAACCACTCCCCTCCCTGAATCAGATGTGAGCAAGTGTGAACGTGACACTGACGGTTTTTGTTTCATATTTGACACTTTTGTTTTTACGGTTTTACTCACCAGTCAGAACGACTTCATGCTCCGAATGCTTCACGTTAGAAATAATATTGTATTTTCATCCAAACAGAACACCATTGGGTATGATTTAAAAGTAAAAATGAATTATTTTAAAGTAATTTGTTTACTACACACTACACACATGAGTAATGGAAATCACTTTGCCTCATGTATTTAATTTACTAGGTAAAGTCACATGCATAATTGAAGGAGAGCAGCTAAATTATTCAAATTGTTTTCCAGTAAACTCCAGTAAACTCCCAGTCAGGCTTTGTAGCCACTGGGGTGTCGTACACCGACAAATAAGGAGCCCTGGCGAAACGAATCGGATTCATCTGCAAATCCTTTGGCATTTCTGTCCTAATTGATATTTTAAGGGGTTAATTAACCAAATCCGACCTGATGCCGATAATCATAATTCCTCAATTACATCGATTGCGTTGTAAGATAAATACGGATTAATAGCTGATTTTGAATATCCCCCGTCATATCATGTGGAAATAAAGAAGATGCCCTCAAGTGCACGGACGAAATATTTGTAGCACAGAAATATTCTTAACTAATACAAGAAATTTGGTGTCCTGACTGTCTCAGCCTGCAGCTCTGCACCGGACTAAACTGTCAGTCCAGCCCTAAACCATATGACCTTAAGAAATCTCTGCAAATTATTAAAGACAAAATGTGTCTGGAAGATTCCTCTGAACTGTGAAATCCTTCTGCTATATACAGCTCTGAAACCTTCAGAGTTTCCTGAACAGAAGCATGTTTCTCATTTGCATGTGTGTAAATCAGAAGTTCTAGCATTTTGAAGCCAAAAGTGAATCGTATCTTGTTTGGTAAACTCATTTGATTAGGCTTATACGTGTTTCACTACGGTACAGAGCTATCTGACAAAGTCTGACGTTCACTACATGAGAAAAAACCACACTGTGATGTTTTAGGTGCCTTTATACAGACACTGTGTTTGTTATACCGACACCTTATGCAACGTATTTTGGTTAAAATACTGTATGTTTATGGTTAAATGTGATTATTTATATTATTTATTTGAATATTTTATAGTCAGAAATCCAACTTAATTCTTTGACTATTTGCCAGAATTCAGGCACAACAGCATTCGTCAGTCTCAGACGTAACCGTAATCACTCTTAGCTCTTAACGTGCTATCTTAATTAGTACGTTTCCCGAGAATCTACCCGTCACCCCTGAGACTTGAGCTGAAAGTTTTAACACCCTGGTATATAATAAATGACACCGGAAAGTAACAGAAGCCGCCTGAGCTCAGGTCGTATCCTCTACTCAGGTCACACCGAGCCAGCGAAAGCTCTCCGGGGCACAGCAGATTTCTACAGATTAGTTCAAATGATGACGCAACGACAGGTCGGGCCGACGAAACGGCTCATTTCGGGTGAAAATTAAAAAAAAAAAAAAAAGCCAGAGCGATGACAAACCTTAGACTCATTCAGCTTTCAGAGCATGAAGATCCGAATGAGGACAGAGTTCAGACGGATTCAGCTTTCTCTGCTCGTAAACGGTGCAGACTTAACGCCTGAGTGTTCATATATCTCTTTTATAGCACACTGCCTTCACACTTCTCAGCACATTTTTGGTATTAGTTTAACCAGATGTCCAGAACAAAAGCAATAAAGGTATAAATGATGAGATTTTTCATTGTTTGCATTCCCGGGAACACATTCGGTTCCACTGGCGGTTGAAGGGAATGTCAATGTGGTCTCTTTCTCTTAGCAGAATCCATAAGAAAGAAAGACATTTTCATTAAACCGCATACGTTTAAATGTCTAAAATCTGAGTAATTATATTAATCGTTTGTCTTACAATGAATTGTTAAATATTTCTAGTAGTGCTGTCACGCGATAAATTTTTAAAATCGCGTTAATCGAGCGATAAATTTTTTTAATCGTGCATTAATCGCGGTTTTAACGCACATTTTGATTTGTGTTGTACGTGCAGGTCGGCATCGTAGGACCATT
>JAOVVH010000015.1:6815198-6826226 GCA_028566435.1 Scorpiodoras heckelii
CTACACCACACACTGTGCACCTACACCACACACTGTGCACCTACACCACACACTGTGCACCTACACCACACACTGTGCACCTACACCACACCTGTGCACCTACACCACACACTGTGCACCTACACCACACACTGTGCACCTACACCACACACTGTGCACCTACACCACACACTGTGATTCAGAAATCAACCCTC
This sequence comes from Scorpiodoras heckelii, assembly GCA_028566435.1. Lineage (NCBI taxonomy): Eukaryota > Metazoa > Chordata > Actinopteri > Siluriformes > Doradidae > Scorpiodoras > Scorpiodoras heckelii. The sequence goes on from JAOVVH010000015.1 coordinate 6,815,393, forward strand.
TCTCATTCATGTACGATGCTCACATGAGCAGGCTGAACTCTCACCTCTGCAGATTTGCCATCTGGCCTGGAAAGTACGGAGGCAGACAGCGGTCTGTACAGCGCCCGTGAGCCGGAGCGGACCTGGAGAGAGTGGACGAGAAAAAGATCACATGTCGATGGACGGTTTATGAAACAACCACTTCTGACAGAAAGCTTGTCAAGTCAACTATCGGGATGGGATTCGTTTTCCCAAGACGCAGAAAGGACCAAAAGGAGGTCTGACGATTCTGATCGGAAAAACGTGGACGCTAAAAGCAAAGTCAGCGTTGTCGGGCTAGTCTCCGGACTTGACCTTGATAAATATAAAAGTCTAAGTGCCTGATTAGCGATGAGAATCAAACGATAGCATGGGACAAATGCCTTTTCTGACTTTCCCCGTCACAGCGTATTAACAGCGCCTAATAAATAAAATTACACTAAAAACTTCTCTTAACTTAAAGACGAGTAAAACCGAGTTTTACCAAGTCGCCCGCGCGGTTCCACTGCACCTCTTTTCCGTGTCGGACGTCTGTTTCCCGCAACATTCAGAGTACAAATGATGTCTAGCAACAGTTTTGGGATAACCGATAAACCTCCATATAAACGTCACGGCGACTGGAGCATTATCTCTACTTCACTTTATCACAAAGCGATCGCTCGGGACTGTATTATAACCTTGGAACGGGGCGTGGCCATGCAAATCTCACTTGTCTCTAATGATATATAGCTGTTCCTGGTGGACACGATGACCTCCCTAAAGCCCAACGTGCGAGAAGGATCACTTCATCTCCGGCACGACCTTTCGAACCTTTTAAGCAACAAACCGTACAACCGAGTGTTTTACACTCGCGCTGATTTCATTCTGGTGTTTCAGAAGAACAGCACGGGGGTGTTTTTTTATTGTGATCTTCACCAACATGTCATTATTATTATTATTATTATTTTAAAAAAGCTATTTTAGTAACTGGAAATCCAGAGATACACCTGTAATATCGACATTACGCAAACAAATCCTGTCCGAATACGGCTCCTGGGTGATGACGTCACCGAAAGGGGCGGTGCTAGATCACTAACAGATTCCAAACACGTCCTTTAATTGGATACAAGTCTGTTTTGAGTAAATAGTCAATTCAGGAAGTGCTTAATATCTTTAGCTAGTTAACTAGTTAACCCTAGGGTGGGTTAGTTAGTTAGTTAGTTAGTTAGTTAGTTAGTACATAGCTTAGCTATTAAGCTAACTAACTAGCCGAAGTGTCATGAAGGACGTTGGCACCGTATTAGCCCTGAATTTACACAAACACTTGGTGAACTTTGGTGATAACTCGTAGACAAGAACATCATCCCGGAAGTAAATAAATAAAAAAAGTTATATACATTTCCAACTTAAAAACAGCGTCGCCATGACAACGCCGGATGACCTTGGATTTACGAAATGGCTCTCACTCGGCGCACTAGCATGAACGTTAGCTAGCATTAGCGCTTTTAGCTAACTAGCATGAGCAGAGACGTGGACAATGTCAGATATTTAGTGAACTAATCCACCTACCAGTGCAGAAGAGGACACGAATTTAGCGCAGGCGTACATTTTGTTTCTGACTCTTCTTCTTCTTCTTCTTCAGATCAAACCTGAACCCGGACCTGTCCAAAGACACAACGGTTTAAGGTCAGTCAAGGGTTTATACACTCCGAAAAACACACGACTGCACGAGAATACGGACGACCAGAAACGCAAACGTGTCATCACAACATAAAGACCATGAATCAGACACTATTAGACACGTAAACCTACAAAGATTGGACCAGATTTCCGCTCCTTCTCCTTCACTTACCCGGCTGCAGAGGTCGTACCGCTGAGAACCCACTGCGCATGCGCAGCACGCTATTTAACCAAAGACCCGGATGATGGGCGTACCGGAACGGCAGCTGCATTCACCCCGCCAAATCCGGGCTTCTACACCGCGATTGGTCAAACCGTCCGCATTCACGACCAGTCTGTAATCAAACAGCCAATCCCAGAGCAGAAGGCGGGACTTATCCCATGACGCTGATCGTGACTGAAAAGGTCACTGCGTTGAAACTTTATCAGAAGTCCTAGTTGAGACAAACACTGAATGAAATGTGTTTTTTCCCCACATATAAAAATATGATTTGTGAGTTATTAAAAAATATAAAATAAATTAACCTATTCATATCAGAGATCAGCTGACACAGAATGATAGTAACACTAGTTGAACATTAAACATACTATCAAAAATGCTGTTTGACCTTTCAACACTTCACTTCATGCAGCTTTTATATTTTCCACGTGGTGTTTAATGATCATTAGACATCATGTGAGGTAATCAGATGAGCAGATAAACACACACATGTACATAAAACATACACGGTTCTATTAAAAGGTCAGTGCAATGTCAAAACTGTGGTAAAACTTGGCAACGGGCCCCCGGAGCCACGAAGCTTCAAAAATGGAGTCGATTATATACAGAATATCACGGTTATTTTACTCCCAGACGATATCACGAGGTTCATTTTCATCTCATACTTGATATCAAATAGCCTTCATTTCTGTTCTAAACAAGATCAGACTCATGAGCTTCAGAAGAAAGCCCTTTTTTTCTTGGACATTTATTTGTAACCGGGTGGCACGGTGGTGTAGCGGTTAGCACTGTCGCCTCACAGCAAGACGATCCGGGTTCGATTCCCGTTCTGTCCGGGCCGTTCTGTGTGGAGTTTGTATGTTCTCCCCGTGCTTGTGTGGGTTTCCTCCGGGTACTCCGGTTTCCTCTCACAGTCCAAAAACATGCATGTTAGGTTGATCAGTCGATCTAAACTGCCCGTAGGTGTGAACGTGTGTGTGTGAGGGTGTGTTGGCCATGCGATGGACTGGTGGCCTGTCCATGGTGTACCCCGCCTTCGCATAAATATGCATATAAGTCTGAACACCTGCTTATAATGGTTTTATTGTTGCTTAATACAGTGAACCAAACTGAGCACCACATCAGCAGTGATAAAATTACTGTTCAATTCTAAATTAGAAATCGACCCTGATATCTTTAATGAAGAATTGTTTCAGGGCAGTGACTTGGTTCTTATTTTTAATAGGTTGTTGGTTTTTTTTAAATGGTTATAAACTATTTTTTAAAAATGTTTAGGAAAATTTTATTTTATGCTGTCGTGGTTTTGGTGGGTTTTTTTTTTGGTAATTAAACAGTGATTAACTGATGATTTGGAGATGTCTGATGCCACTACTGATTTGTGCTGTTCTAGGAAAAAAAAAAGATTTTGTTCAACACTTTGGAGGAAGGTGATGATGAAGGGCAGTGGTAGCTCAGTGGTTAAGATGTTGGACTACTGATCGGAAGGTCAGGGGTTCGAATCCCAGCACCACCAATCTGCCACTGTTGGGCCCTTGAGCAAGGCCCTTAACCTGAAGCTGCTCATCTGTATAAATGAGATAACTGTCACTAGTCACTCTGGATAAGAGTGTCTGCCAAATGCCATAGATGTGATGACTCAAACTTAACTTCAAAGCATCATCACTGACACTTATGCAGAAAAAGTTTGGACTTTTCCCAAACTTGCAGCCGAGTTGCAGGACCTTCTCGCTGTGAGGCGACAGCGCTACCCACTGCGCCACCGTGCCACCCTAAACAGGCAGTTCATACTCAAAAACCCTCCGGTGTAGCTGAATTAAAACAATTCTGCAAAGAAGAGTGGGCCAACATTCCTCCAGAGTGATGTTAAAGATGCATCACAAATGAGCAAAAATAGAAGAAACTTAGAAGGGGGGGGTGACGATGTTTGAAGTTTGAAGATGACGTTTGACCTGCTCAAGCCAAATAACACACACAGAGTCTGAGAAAAGACACTTTTTTTAAAAAAAAACGACCTTTATTATATGCATAATAAACAGTTCTCGAGGTTCAGCATGCACCGAGACAGAAAGAAACTGCACAAAATAAAAGCTGTCGTTTTTTTTCCACATGCTAACGGTGTATAAACTGACACACAACATGGTCCTGTAGAACAGCCACAGCTGGGAGGATCTTCTAATACGAAACTCTTAATCGGAAACACAGAGGACGTGACTGCACCTTTACTATGAATCTGAACGACGAAACCTGGATCGCAAGCTGCCGAAACGGCACCACGGCTAGATTCTGATGCGCTAACTGACACTAGAGTAAACACACACGTATTGCACATTTTATTTGTCCCACTGTTGTTGCTCATCGAGTCTTGCTGTGAAGCTTATTATTATTATTATTAGTAGTAGTAGTAGTAGCAGTAGCGGTCGTTTAAACTAGTCGTTGACTTTGTTGTTTGCGCCTCATCATTTCATGCGTTTCGAACATCCGGATTATTTAACGTAGAAAAATGCGCAGGTGTAAATGTTATAAGAGGAAATACATCATCTTTTAATGAAGTAACAGAAAATACGGAGCAAGTCGTCGTGGAATAAGTGGAATAAAATGCACCGATTTGCACGGGATACCGAAGTGTAAATGGTTCGAAATGCATCAGGATACAATTGTGAAACGATCAGGTGTAAACAGCAACCGAGTCCCAGCAATGCTCATTATAAGTATTATTGTTATTTTTACATGTAAAGGCACCAAAGATTTTTTTTAAATACCCATAATACCATAATAACCCTAACCCTAGAACACAATCAGTCAAGGCGTCAAGATGTTAAACGTACGAGTGCAACTGGCAAGTGGATTGAAATAGCTGACAGGTTTCACCTAAAACTGTAAACGAAAAAGAGAAATAATACCACAAAATCATGTTTCTAGTCAAAAATGGAGCAAAACTGTCCAAACTTAAAATCTAAAAACTTTTTAAAAAAAGGTCATACTGATGCTGATACTAACTTGGTCGTGTTTTTAAAAATCCCCTACTCTCTTTACTATTCGGACAGCTCCAGGTCTACAGAACCTCCCCCCGGCTAGTCAGACTGCCTGAAAGACAATACCCAGTAGACGCCAAAGCTCAAAAAACGAGTGCAGGTTTTTTTTTTTCCTTTCACGTAATACTAGAACTAGTGCAAATACATTTCAGCAGAAGAGATACTACTAAATAAATTAAAGGCTGCTTAAAACTTGCAAAAACATTCAAAGCGAAGCACTTGGAGCATCCAGAGCTGTAGGTGAGCTCAGATCTGAGCTTCGCTTTCCTCCGAGGGGGCGGCGCCTTCCTCTGGATGGAGCGAACCGTCTTCTCCGTCGCTCGTGGGCGGAGCGTCGTCTACACCCGGCTCCGGTTTGTCATCCAAGGCGGCGGGCTGCACGTCATCTACAACGACATGATTATAAACGAGAGTGAGATGATCGGCGTACCGTGATGACGCGCAGAGGCGAAAAGGCGAGATCATTTCAGATTTTCTTTAAGAGAACAACATGCAGATTAAAGATGAATCAGTTGCACGGGCTGAGAATGTAAAGTATTGAGGTTATGAACGTTTCCAGGGTTCCAACAGATGTGAGAAAAAGATTTCCAGGACAACATAATTAATGTTACAATACAATCCTAGAACGTATAGACATTATGTCAGTCTCTTAGTCCAGTCTCCTCGGACTGTATTGAAAATGGATTCTATTTATTATTATTTTAGATGACGTTAAATGCGTAAGAAGTCAACGGAGGGTCCTGAGTAGTCGTGATTCACAGCCAGGAGCAAAACTGGACATGCTCTGAGTGGGAGGGGCTTACACTCTCTCTCTCTCTCTCTCACTCTCTCTTCTGTCAATCATATCAAAACTAGCCAATCACGGGTGTTTCTGAGCTCATGTATGTGGAAAATGGCAGACAGCACTTTCCTCCAAGGATGTTACTAAAAAGATGTTACTCCACCACTCAAACCAGATCTGATCTGAAAAAACTTCTCCAGGAGTTACCTAACATTCTCAGCTCTTTCTCCCAGGAGGTGTGGGAACCCTGATTATACAGATTTTTTTATACAGCACAAAAAAACCCATAAATTAATTCCACCATCACAGTAAACTTCATAGCATCTTCAAAGAATCTCAACCCCAGTCCTGAATTACAGTCACCGTGTAAGTATATTCTGGTGTTTTAACCCTTTTAACTTTCCCCCAGTTCAGGCTCATTAACTAGCTGATGAGTTAAAGTGTTCTCCAGGACCAGGACAGAGAAAAAGTGAAAGACAGAACACTTGATAGATTTCAGAACGCATGCATGGGAGCTGATTTGGAACGATCATTAGCCAGACGTGAACCAGTTTATTAAGCGTGTTTACTCAACGTGGTGTGAAAAGGAATGAGCGTGACTGTGGACTGACGGTGGTGTGTCTCTGCCATGGAGTTACGACAGTTTTGACCCTTTCTCCGTCCCAGAATGGGACGCTGAAAACACAGGACTTCTGTCTCACCTTTCGGGGCTTTCAGATCAGCGGCCGACGATCAGTTTTGTTCAAAGATACAAAGCGTCATGACCGTCTGTAAAACAATTTCGAACTTTTAAAAGGATATTAAAATCTTTGTTCTTTGATAAGTGGTAAGGATCACACTTGAATCTAGCTGCCTTTAATTTAAGTAGGTAATCTGTTTTTTTTTTTACTCCTGGTTTCACAGTTTCCCCTACGAAAGGCAGCCATGTTTTGCCACTCAGTCAGACTGCGGTTTGCCACTCAGTCAGACTGCGGTTTGCCACTCAGTCAGACTGCGGTTTGCCACTCAGTCAGACTACGGTTTGCCACTCAGTGTTCTGATGGGAAAGTGACATCGGCACAAACCCTCTAAACCTCCCAGACATAAAAGTGTCTTAAAGCTCTACTGCACCCTATCGTTTTCGACAACTGAACACGTATATACTAGCAAAATATTTTCTCGTACATTTCGTCACAGCCTCATGTCAGACATCCCTACAGTGCAGTAGTGAACCATATTTGTCCCCTTCCTCATTTCGTCTACATCTGCATATTTGTCACACTGAACTGTTACAGATCTTTGAACAAAATTTAATCTGAGAACCTGCATAAACTTTAAAGCTTTTAAATGATCACCATGAACTGGTGGTGGTATTGTGATGATGTGGGGGTGCACTGCTGCATCAGAGCCTGGGTGACTAACTTATAACTGACAGAATCATGAATTTTGCTCTTTACTAAAATAAAAAAATCCTGAAGGAGAATATCTGGTTACTAGTCTGTGATCAAAGTAAATCAGAAAGGGGGGGGGGGGTATACTTTTTCACCAAGTGTGTATGATTAAGCAAGGACTGCTGAAAGTGTGTAAGGGATAAGAGAAGGAAGAGCGTGTCTGTGTGTGTGTGTGTATTAGAGGAGTGACAGTGTGAGCTATAGAACCTGTGTGGTCTCGGGTGAAACTGTGAACTTTGCTCCACGGTGTAACACCTAGAGAGGGACGGGGGCGACGACTTGACATTAAATCTTCTAAAAACACACACACACACATGAAGCTATGAACAGATAATCATCACTCGTGCAATTTAAAAAAAGGCACAAAACAACAAAGTGCTTAAGGACATAATACAGGACCTGCTGCTCATGTAGATCATTTAAGTGTGTGTATGTGTGTGTTACCTTCGTGGGCGTCGCTATCCTCCGGAGTGTTTGACGTCGCAGAGGATTGTGGGTCGGGGGACTCTGAGCGGAGTCGGCGTTCAAAGTTGAACTCTGGGAGTCTGGGGGCTTGTGGTCGCGTCTTTCTCGCTGGGTTCATGAAGTAGCAGTAGGCACAGCGAAAGGCTATCGAGCAACACACACACACACACACACACACACACACACACGTGTTCAACAGACTAAACAGAATGACTTAAAACAGGAACATTATCATTACCAGATATTCTGAAATGTTTGAAACTTACCCAAATATTCGAACTCCTCCTTTAAGGCCATACCATTATGAGAGAAACACTGCTGGCAAATCAGAGCGTATCTGAGAGACACACACAGGGAAAGACAAAAAAAAGAAAGATATAAAAAAAAAAAAGACAGAAATGTGCAACGTTTTGTCCCACACGGATTAGGAGATTATTATATGGCTATAGGACACCAACAGAGCTGTACACTGAAGTACCAGAAAAACTGGTATAGCAGTTAATACTTGGTAGGTCCCCCACGGGATCTTGGAGGGAACGTTGCACAGTCCTCACGCTGATGTTTGTTGAGGCCCCAGCATTGAATTCCGATGTTACTTGAGGCGGTGTCGCACATCTCTCACGTGAAACGATTCTCGCCAGCCGACGCTCCTCACGTTCACCGAGAGTCTTTTTTCTACCTCCGAAATGCCATGACCCATCTCACAAGCTCAAACGATGAAACAAACTTGCCATTCTCATGGCAGAAACAGCTCTAGAAGCTTCCGTAGATGTCTATATCGCTTTATATACGCACTCTCGGACACAACCGGTGATGTGCACAGGTGGTGTTGCTATGTATTTTGCATAGGCTGCGGTACCAGTTTTTCTGGTACTTCAGTGTATACGTAAATGTCCGCCTGTACGCGTGTGATGCAGTAAAGCACCTGTTTTGAGGTCCGTCTCCCACCAGGTACTCGATGACTCGGTCCACGGCGCTGCGTTCTCTGGGGAGGATGGGTCGTGCCATCGGCGGACCTGGGGGGTGCATGCCTGAAGGGTGACATCAGCACCATCATCATCATGTATTTATTCAGACAGGAAAAAAAGATATAAAGGGTATTTTTGTTTACATTTACCCTCGCTCAAGGGCTCAGTGGCAGCTTCGTGGTGTTGGAATTTGAACTCATGACCTTCCGGTCAGTAGCCCAATGTCTTAACCAGTGAGCTACCACTGTCCCAGTGTTTAAAAGCACTAATCATAAGCTCAGCATCTTCACTTAGATGAAGCATGGATGTGAAGAAAGTCGGACCTGTTCCCAGCAGAGGTGAATAAGGGCTCATGCTCCTCCTCGTCTGTGGTGGCGTCTCGGTGCCGCTGCTCAGGACTGGACTTGATACTGAAGCTCCTACGATACTCTCAGGAGGTCCACCAGGGGCAGTGCGGAGGGGCGTGGCACCAACTGGTGAGGGGCGCGGCATGGGCATGGGCATGGGCATGAGCACAGGCCCAGGCGTGGCCATGGCAACGTGACGCTGCCGAACCTCTGCAGGAAAAACCCAGGATGTTTTACACGCTAATCAAACATGGCACTGGAGCATGAAATGTTTCTTGAGTCACGCTGCTAAAAAAGCTCCACTGATGAACACTGTATTTAGAAAGCAGCATTCTGAGACCCACAAATGAACAATGAATAAAATTAACACACCCTGTCCCGGTTTGGGAGTCATCTGGGGTCTAACCGGAGTAGCTTCTGCTTCCTGAGGAAACGATAAACAACCACGACAGGTTAATAAAAATAGTTCGAGGAAATTCTAAAAACGAACCGGAAAAACAAAGACGCACCGCTTTGCTCTTTGACTCCGGGTCAAATCTTTCCAGGATCAACTTGGCGTTTTTGTAGGTCTCAGTTTCCATCACCTGTTCAAGCTGGACAGAAAAACTTGCTTAGTAAGCAGTTTAATTTACCGGCTGTTAAAACAGATACAGGGTTTTAGTTCAGAATTAAACGTATTTCTAGACTGCTGGACGAGCGCTGCTTCTATTTATAAAAGTCTGGTGCCTGAGCCAATCACAGACGGGTGATGATTAACATCGTGTTTATAAAAATACACATGCTTATGTATTCTATAAAGGCTTCCCGTGTTACAAAGGATATCTGATTAGCGATTGATCAATGGTAGCATTTCGGTAGGGAGGAGTTACTGAGACGGAGACGGAGCAAGAGATTCTGAGATGAACGTCAAGGTCTCTTACAACCAACAGGATTTACACAGGGGTTGAAAGCTGCTATATATTTTGCTTCCACGTTGCTAATTTATAGTGCGATAAATTGTATATTTCAGTGCTGTATCGTGGAAATACTGATTGTACATGTCAGATCATCTAACTTGCCATGAATGACTAAATGTGAGCACATTTATAAAGTAAAATATACTTACTATTTTTCTTTTGGCTGACTTTAAATCCTCTAATTTTTCATCTGAAACAGACATCAGGTGAGAACCGGTGATCATAATGTCATTTTCTCATAACGTGGGCAATAATAATAATAATAATAATAATCTCAGCTGTTTAATCAGTTTATAACATTTTTCCATGAACAACTCCAACCCCAGGACTGTGTTTTAGCTTCTTCCCATGACATAACGCTTAAGGAGGAGGAGGTTCCCCTGCCTCATTTGGTGTTAAAGTAGGACCTGGTCCTGGTTGTTCCAAACTTCTTCTGTTGAAGAATTATGGAGGCTGCTGTGCTCTTGGGAACTTTCTGTGCAGCAGATTCTTTTCTGTAGCTTTCTCCAGATCTGTGCCTCCACACAATCCTGTCTCTGAGCTCTAAAGGAAGTTCTTTCCTCCTCATGGCTTGGCTGTTGCTCTGATATGCATTGTCAGTTGTGTGACCTTATATAGACAGGACTGTCTTTCCAAATCATGTCCAATCAACTGAATGTACTACAGATTAGAGCTGAAGATCTTTAATTTCTGTCAGTTTACACGGGCTCGGGTCGGGCTTGCGTGGTAAATGAGTGGTCAGGTGATGCGTTTCGATTAGAGCCAGAAACCCAGCTGACATCTCAACGATTATTTACCATTGAATCAATGTCAGGGTGAAGACTGATTCACCGTTGAATTAGGTTTCATTTTTGAAAAGTGAATCAACGTTGATACCGCGGCGCTGTTTCAACGTCTTGCTTTTCAACACAAGATGCAAAAATGGATGGTGAGGAGGTGAAACGGAGGCTGGATTCTG
>JAOVVH010000015.1:6888981-6900163 GCA_028566435.1 Scorpiodoras heckelii
AAGTACAAAGTGCAGCTATATGGGAAGTGGAACTGAGAAAATGGACAATGAGTGTAGAGAAAAGGAGGTGGTCATAAAGTTACGCCTGATGAGTGTATAATATCTTTGATGCCACAGATATTGATTTATATGAGGATTTTTTTTAACTGTTAAAGTTTCTCTAAAAAGAAACACATTTACATTCTTTCACTACAGAACCGCAACTGGTTTATTATCGTTTTCCAATCCAGCATTCAACACAACGTCGAGCCGAGTGTTTAAGCCCACTGACAAAATTAACATCGTGTTAAATACTCACCCTCCAAAAATATCAGCCATCTCTTGCTTCCTTTAAACTCCTTTAGGTAAAACCTGTGGACGGCAAATAAATATAGAATGGGAGAGAATAGCATGAGGTTACGGTTATGAGCCTAGGACACGCTGAGGTCATCTCCATACCAGGAGGTTTTCATAATAGAGCCTGTTTGTCGTCCAACACTGATGCATGTCTGTCCGTATTAGATCATTTCGTAGAATAAATACAGCATGTTTAATTTAAAAAGTGTTTCACCTGGGATTACTAAACTATATTGTAACATGACAGGAGAAGAGAATGACCATTTATAGCTGCTACAATGCACGTCAAAACATCAACTTACTTATTCTGTGGACATTCCAGAACATTAAATGTAGCCGTAAATGTATAAAAAGTACACCATGTTGCTTTTTAATAAATAATTTCTACTATAAAGCATCAGTAATGGTGTGCTTGACGTCACACCAGCGTGTTTCAAGAACGAGTTTCTGACGATATCATGCTCTCAGTGCTCTCACCCAGCCGCAGTGCCGTCGTTGCACGTGGCCGGCGTGTTCTTCAGGAGGTGCAGCTTCATGTCGTCGGCTGGCTTGTTAGAGGATGCTGTCTGCTGGGTCCCTGCACGCGCGTCTTTGCCAGGACTTGCCGCAGAGTCTTCATCTGGGACGACGTCTACGGACGGACTGCTGGGTCTTTTAGCCGCTCTGCCACTCGGTTTGGCATTTCGATTGTTTTGGCAATAAATGCCTCCCAGCATGAGCAGGAATATTACATGACACAAGATCTTCATATCAAATCCAGCAGGACCTCCTTTGTAGAAGGAGGAAAAGAAGTAGGAGAAGTTGTCACGTTCTCAAGAAGTTGTCAAGTTGTTTTATAATCTTTAAAAATGTCTTCAAGACTATGGCAATCAGCCAACAGAATGAGACGATTTTAAGCTGACGTGACACCATATAATATAATATAATATATCTTCAGTAAAGTCAATTTTGCATTATATTTCTCATTACAGTGCTGTAATATAGCAACAAAAAGATGTTTATTAAATTTATTTCTACACTTTTTCCAAACTTGAAATGGTGCTTCTAGGAGTAAATGCTTGGACTATGCAGTTAAACCGAATAGAAATGTCTAGACATTGGCTTAATATTCTTATATTTGTTTTATAATCATTAAATAATGAGAAATAGGATATAAATCTGTCTTTGTTGAAGACATTATCACTTGCTTTTATAATTCCTTTGTCTAGATTTGGTAAGTCCGCTTGCCTCCACTTACCGTTAATTGACATTACATAACCTACTTTGCCTATTGTAATAAAACATATAATTAATATATATTGGATAGAATGCGTATATATTAAATACAGTAAAATGCAATTAATATAATAGTTTTTATTATGAAGCAACAAATATAAGAATATTAAGAATATTGCTATGCATTTTTACTCATTTCACACTTCTGCTTTGAAGAACTCAGTGATTGAAATATGCAAAATTATCCACCACCAGAAGAAGACAATAAAGCATAAAATGAATGAAAGAGTCTAGAAATGAGTGTAATAGTCTTATATTTCTTATCTAATCATTTCAAAGTGAGAAATAATACATACACTTGCCAAAGATAGAATTTCAAAGTCCACTCACCCTCAAATTGTCTGGAAAGTTATCCACCAATGGAATAAGACAATGAGGATTAAAATGTGTAATTGACTATCAATGGGGTAATCATCAATATTCAATATCTTTTCACTTGGGTTTGATAAGTACAGGCATTTGACTTGTTTTTGCTACTCGACTGGAATTGTGACATTGCTGAAGGTAATTATTTGCACCTAATAATAATAATAATAATAATAATAATAATAATAATAATAATAATAATAATAATAATAATAATAATAATAATAATAATGATGATGAATTGGGGTAAGATATTCACAGCAAACACAACATACCCTTTATTATCACCCGGTCCTGGTCACCTTTGTTCTCTGGAGAAGCCTCCACTTGAGGACCACCGTGGCCGCTGTGAAGAATCGAGAGTTATTGACTTGATGGTTTATTGAAGCGCGCAGCGATGATCTTGGACCACGGATATGGATGTGCTAGGTTTTATAGTGCCACCATATGGATTGCATTTCCTAGCATCTCTGCCCCCACCCCACACACTTTGAGCCAGTGCCAGCTCCGGGCTGTAACTGATGACACACCCGGCGCTGGACGCCTGATGCCGAGGAGAAAAGATAACAGGCACTCTACCGACCATATTTCAAACACAGACCCTACCCCTTCGAGCTGCGTCCCACAACAACTCCTCCCTCGCTGACGGCTCGGGCCGGCTTTGATTTAAACACCTACATGGCTGAAATACCTGCACGGCCCTTCAGATACACGGCATGCAACAGGTCAGCGAAGTGAACGTCTACTACACGCTCCAGCCAGAAACAACGGGTCCTGAGTTAAATGGTGTTTATGTGCCAGTCATCAACAAGGAACCAGTTTCCTGGAAGTCTAATGAATACTTCACTCCAATACATTATATCTTAGTGAAAATATCATACATAAAGCCAAATTTATCAAATATTGCACATTAAGAAATCATTATGTAAGAAATATATGTGTACTAAGCCTATTTCTAGATGGTTTATAACAATTTCAAAAGTAATGTATGCAACAATGAGCTTAATAATATTATATTTCTTTTATAATCACTTATATTAGATCAGTATTAGATCAGTTTGCCTGTATTTAAGACATTTTCACTTACCACATAATTTTTATGCATTTTTAATGCATTTATGCAATTTATGTAGAAGATTAGATTAGAAGATCTAGTTAATCTATATGAAAAAGTACATTGCGAACATTTTAAAAATATAAATCAGCTCCTAATCTGTTAAAACAATGTTTATTGATATCTTTTATAACAACACCCAAACAGCAGGGTTTTATTTAAAAAAAAAAAAAAAAAAACAGTTTAGGAAACTGTATTAAAAGCATTTATATTAATTTGTGGTGCTATTTTATTATTATTATTTTTTAATTAGTATTAGTATTATTTAATTGATTCATTAATTAAGTTTATTTATTTATTTATAGTTTTTTTGTTGTTGTATTATTATATGCGTGTTTTGTCATATCAGTCCAAAACCATATCAGATTTTCATGACTGACTTTGATTACTGTAAGTGAATCTTGATGCAAAAGCAGTTCAGTGAACACTGGAAGAAAAAAAAACTGAAACCTGATTTTATCTTTAAATCTGACAACACTGAGGTGGCAGTTTTGGTTTCCTCGGCACAGACTGAAGGATTTTGATTATTATTCTATTTGGAGATGCAGATCTAGATACGGCATGGTTAATCTGATTAATTGATTTATTTGTTTATTTATTTACCCATTTAACCAAATAATACAAAAAAATGTAATATAAAAAAATGCATCCATGCTGTTATCTAATGCAGTAACCAATTTTATTTATTTTTTTCAACGCAAGTTTTACAGTGTTGCGTGACACTAAGATATTTTTTACTTTTATTGTGATAAGATATCTGAGTGCTTTAAAGCGTTGCCAGAAAATATTTCACATACATGAAAATATTCGAGTAACGAAATATCTAAACAAGTCATGCAACGACATTGCTTTTTCAGATTTGATCTACCGAGCTTTCATTCTTTTGCTATTTAAACGCGTGCAAGCCTCATTCTGTCTTCCCAGAAATCATTGCAACAATGTGTTAAGCAGACCTCAAAACACTTAAAAACCGGAGAGAGAGTGAGAGAGAAAAAATGGTGTAAATCAAGCAAGAATGTTTAGAGAAGAAAAAGCATTTAGATGGCATTGCTGATCTTTTATGTCTTTGATATCTGCTTCAACAGATTTTTGCAGAAGCTGGCAACAGACAGCAGCTCTTGGGATCGATAGTGAAAGACTGTGGAGCGTGGCTGGAGCTGAAACACCCGCACGCTCTTACCGTGAGAATGACCAGATGCCCGTGATAACTCAGTGGGTCAAAGGGAAATACAAGGACAATGACAATCCTCTTACGTACACCGCGCACAAGGAGGACCTTATAGCTGGGGGTGGAAAAATCACAGGGAAGAAGTTTCCAGCCAAAAATATACTTAAGCAAACATTTAAAAATTGCTACGTTTAAATGTACTCAAGTATTAAAACATTAAAATGTACATTTTTAGCTCATGAAATTAAGCTAATGCCATGTTTTCATGTGATAAGTACCTTTTTTTTTTTAGCTAAACAGTTAGAAGATGCTTTTCACTGTAATGCAACTCTACACGATTGTGCTGAAAACATCAAATGCTCCTCATATGCATGACTAGCGCTACACACTTTGCTAACAAATGAATCAGAAGCTAAATATCATACAAATAACCGACATTTAGCATTAGCTAGAATGTGACTGGCTACCTCGGCAGCTATCATAGGTACTGCTAAATAGGCTAAACATAATGAACAAATTAGCAAAGTTACTTCAACATGTGTTTTCCCATTAGACAGAGTTCATGCATTCACAGGAAGTAGGTTCATAGGTGTTTTTTATACAAGACTTTCCTTACTCCAGCATACTGAAACATTTAGAGGGGCTCATGCTCAAGTTCAACACGGCATTCCTGCGGCTTGTGCACGTTCAAGCACACACAGATATGAGAAGGTCACTGCAGATGACAAATTGACATTATTCTTGCTGAAACCTTTTACATTGTTAGGCTTTGTTTGGTTCTAATGATTGGACGATAAAAGAAGCGACCTTGGCAATTTGTAGCAAGAACTTTGAAGGTTTCGATTAAACTATAAGGAGTAAAAAAGGAAATGAAGCCATGATCATTTGGAGAAATAAATCAATTCAGGCACTTCTGGTGATTTTCTTTCACTGATTCGCTTCACATTAATCTGTCTCTATAAGGCATTCGCTTACTGTGATCACTGTAAAGAGACTGCAATGCCTCTTCAGAAGGTCAAGAGCTGACACACACGGTCACACCGTCTAGGACGGGGTGTGTATGTGTGTGTGTGTGTGTGTGTGTGTGTGTGTGTGTGTGTGTGTGTGTCATCGCTGCTCTCTATAGGCAAGCTGCATTTCTCAGCTGACACCCATCAAAGCATGCCACACTGCTGGGAATCATAATAAATTGCATTTTCGGCAATCCATAATGAGTACAGGTTGTGATCAACATCTAAACTTAATACCCAGGACTTAAGCCTCTGCAATTCACATGCCTGTTGCATGCCAAGGCTGTTTAATGCACAAAGATTATGACTGGAACATTAGGTTAGAATCGAGGGTAAATAAATAAAGGCTAGCATAATCTGAAATTTTAAAATGTTTGGGCTTGTCAACGGTTCACTTAAAGTGCACTTTTAATGAAAGAAATATGTGCTATATGCACAGTGGCTGGGAGGAGATGACTGTCCTGATCACAGGGAACCTGCAGTTAGAGGCATGATGATGATGAGGGATTGTGATGATGATGATGAGGGATTGTGTGATTATGGGCATCAATCTCATGACATGGCACCTAAAGCTTTGAAGGATTAATGCAAAGTACAAGTTGTCCACTAATGTCAACCATTATCCAAGGTGATATGCTAACCTGGTGGGAACGATGGTCTAGAGTGCGTGGTGTGGCTTAAAAGAATGTGAATGGCATGAGGAGTAGCAGGACTTTGCCTGCATATAAAGGCTTTTTAAGAATTGAATGCATTTGTTGTCAATGTTGATAAAAAGTGCAGTTTTTAAACACAAATAAGATCAACACAGTTCATGCAAGTTGCTTAATGCATGTGCATGTGCAGGACCAGTGTTCATTCACTGGGGATAGGACACATGAGCATGGGCCTGTGGTAGTGATCAAGAGTTACCTAACTGGGTCATATGCCCGGGCCAAATAGCTCCAAGGGCCAGCCGAGGCTCATGACAGAGGCAAGTAGCTACGTGGCCTTGGAGTCAGCGACCACCCACACTGTCATGGCCGCTGATTGATTGCCGTAAGGGTCATGTAGCCCTGAAACACCTAACATAAGCCGTTCCAGCTGATCCAAAACGTGCCAACACAACTGCTGGCCCCCGTGCAGTGAGATGACTTACAAAGGCAATCATCCATACATCCACTCATGTGCTCGCCTGTTCCAAATGACTCTAACGTACATTTTACTGTCATGTTTCCATGAGTGATGGAGCTACAGCTTAGCAGCGGACCACGCACATGCTAACTTCTCACTCATAAGCTAGCTGCACTTCTGGCAAATGTCACAGATGATTATATCTAGATTAGAATAGGTGGTGTTCAAATGGTGTAGATTAATCAACACGATTGTGAACAAATGAATAAAATGCAGTAATTTAACTGAAGCAGATTTTATGTCCAGTTGATAAGCTCGAATTCAATGGATGAGTTCAGTTAATGTGAATTAAACATAAATGTAAAAATCAAGAATATCAAAAAGATTACATTGCTAACTATACTAACTAGCCGTAATTATACATGTTTGCATAATTGTGAGCTTCACTGAGCAGAGCAACACTTACACGTATGTGCACGTGTAGGCCAACGAATGTGACAGAATATATCTAAATTAGCCACTTAATTACGCTTCAACCATTGCACTTTTCCTCTTGTAATCCGTGCGGACACCTGAATTCCAGCTGAAAGTGAGATTGCCTTGTGGAGGACAAATTTCTGTTCTATTTAAGGACAACGCACTGCTGCTCATCTCACATGTCCATGCATGGGACGGTCTAGATATGAAAAAAGTGTACAGGTCCTTTATGATGTGTATTATAGACCGGATTCTGCTGAAAGGTCCGAGCTTCTGAGAAACCGCAATCCAAGCTCCTCCCACACCTCAAAGTGGACCATTAGTTCATTTTAAATTTATTGCTACCTGACAGACAGCGTTTATGTTATTGCACCCGACTTATAAATGAATCCTTTGCCCTTTGGACTGCATCTATATGGAAGACATTTTTAGGTAGGGCCATAAGTGTCATCAAGGTACTTGACAAAAATATACATTGATATAAAATCATTTTTACTGATAAGCATACGATTTATGACAAAAACTTAAAAATATGCCTGTCCTATTGATTAAGAATACGAGTAGAAAAAGAAATTGCTAGCATGGGTTTTTAGTTACAGTACTAACCAATGAGATATGATTTACAGAGATAAATAAAATAAGTTTTATAATTGGAAATAGGACGTAAAGGTGCGGTGAAGCAGTCTGAGCTTCAGACCCGAAGCTTACAGATTGATGGTCACATTGGAAGCCAAGAAACACAATGATCTGCATCCGAAAGTTTTTATGAGCACTGTGGATTTATATTAACACTGCTTGCAAAATTTACAGCAGCGATTTTTCACAGTCTGAGGACCAAGCCAGTTTGACTTTTCATAGCTCTTTTGCTGATTTCCTGCTCAGTGTCAGCACAGATTCCTCTGAGAGGTGAATTTAGGCAAAGCAGTCATGCAACAGACCGTGAAAAAAATAGTCAGACAAATATAAAGCGTATGAACAATTTTTAAGCATGAGATAATCTCTATTAAATTTACAGGAAGCAGCTTGATACAGATGTTAATTTTTATGGTTTGCTCTTATTAACACCTGCAGTGTGCCTGGAGTCATCACTCACTCGTGGTTTTATTTAATGATAATTTTGTCACCCGTCACAGGTGCCAGATATTTCTCTGTACGAAGCGTGTTGGGTTTTTTTTAAGCCTTGCATCATGAAGATGTCAACACTATTAATCTGAAACAAAAATAATTCCCTGCCTTGGCTTAACTTTAGATTGAACGTCCTACTCCCGTGTAGTAGGTGCATGCTCTAAGAGCACTCGTAACACTACAAACGTGTCGCAGTTATCTTTACGGTTTGTTGAGGAACCCAGTCTAGAGCACATAATCTGATATCAATAATCAGTGAATGATTAATGTTGAACTCAGAAGGGGAACAGTTTGGGGATTATTCATTCATTCCTTTCTTCACTAATTTTTTTATCCTGATCAGGGTTGAGGTGGATCAGTAGCCTCTCCTATGAACACTGGGCATGAGGAAGGAATGCACTCTGGTTGGTACACCTGTCCATCTAAGTCAGTCCACCTACTGACGTAGTGTTTGGGAGGTTGGAGGAAACTGGAAAACCTGGAAGAAACCCATGTGGACACAGGGAGTACATGCAAAACAATAATCATGTCATACTCATCCTCACTGAATCTTATGATGAGTCTTTCTTGCACTCACAGATTTAGTTTCATGGACACCACTAATGTTTCAGAGCATCTGGGACAAAAATCTGCATTATTGTGGATAATAGGTGGACGCTAGACAAACTGAAGAAGAAACCCACACAGATGTGGTTAGAACATGCAACAATAACCGATTCCCTAAGAAATGTACTATTACATAATCACTACACCCAGTAGTTTTACTTTCAATTGGAAAACATACGAAACACATAGGAAACAGTCCCAGTGGCTGAATTTTATTTAAATCTAGCTTGAAATGTAGTTCAGTGAACACTTGGGCTCTAGTAACTTCAGAGCTGCAAGGTCTAAAGTCAAGGAATGTCTGTGTTTTGGTGTTACTGAGTTGATAATCGAAACAGAGATGAAGACCTCCGTCCTTCTTTTTTATGAAAACCACAGCCTGGAGAAGTCGCCTATGAAAATATCTAATGGATCTGATGGAAATAAATCTGACTTGAGCTGACTTAAACATGAATAGGCCTGCTGTTCTCATCCTGAAGTTCCCATAACAACAACTGCCTATAACAACACCTCTCACAATGTTTCATTCCACTTATACCACATTAAAATGCAAATGATCATGAATTATTTATCAATTAAAGAATGTTTTCAGTCAAGTGCTGTCGCCTCACAACAAGAAGGTCCCGGGTTTAATCCCCGGGTGGAGTGGTCTGGGTCCTTCCTGTGTGGGGTCTGCTTGTCCTCCCCGTGTCTGTGTGGGTTTACTCCGGGTACTCTGGTTTGTTCCCACAGTCCAAAGACATGGATATTAGGTTAATTGGTGTTGATAAAGTGCCCCTAGTGTATGAGTGTGTATGAGTGAGTGTGTATGAGTGTGTGTGCCCTACAATGGATTGGTGCCCTGTCTAGGGTTGATCCTGCCTTGCATCCTATGCTGCCGGCTAGGCACCGGCTCTCCCGTGACCCTGGGGACAGAAATAAGCAGTTAAGATAATGAATGAATGAATGTTTTCAGTCACTTATGTTATAGTCATGTATATGTCGTTATGTTATTATATCATTTTCTCTTGAACTTAGAAAAACAAACATACAAAATGCAGCTTGTAAAAGAAGAGAGGTTTACAGCTTTTACAAAGCACTGACACTAGAGACTCCTTTCATAGATTTAAAAAGTGTTTCTTTACAGAAAACCGCATCAGTAATGATTACATGTTTTCCTTAAACTGTTGAATAACAACACTTATTTAAAAAAACTGCTTGGTCATTACTAGCCTATTCAGATGTGATTTGTTTTACAGAAGTTTTACATGAGGAAGTGGAGTAATGTAATTTTACCAAAGGATCAATGTCAATGTCAATGCTAATGTCAAGTTTATTTATGAAGCACATTTAAAAACAGCGACAGTTGACCAAAGTGCTGTACAACCATCGTAGCAACAACCAATTAGACAGACACAGACCAATATACACCAATAATACCCAGCTCTCATACTGAGTCAAATGAGAGCAAATAGAGATATGTTTTAAACCTAGATAGTGCAGGGGCCTAACAGAACTCATGGTAATTCATTCCAGAGCTTGGGGTCTGTAATTGAAAAAGCACAGTCCCCTCTATGTTTTAGTCTAGCTTTAGCTATTATCAGCAGAAGCAGATCTAAGTGACCTTGATGGAATGTAAGGCCCTAGAAACCCATTTAGTGCCTTGTACACAAACAAAAGAATATTAAAACTTATCCTAAAATGTACAGGAAGCCAATGTCAAGTAGTAAGAACAGGAAAAATATGCTCCTGCTTGCGTGTGTTAGTTAAAAGAAGTGAAGCGGCATTCTGAATTAACTGCATATTGTAATATTTATGGCCAACTTGTGTGGGATAAGAAATCCCGGTATAAATGCCAGAGATGGGAATGGCTACTCTATTGACGCACTGCCGTCACACAAAAACAACCTAGAACATAGGGCGGCAACCAGAGGGAAGAAAACATGCAACTGGCAAAGGCTGAAACTTTGTGGCTAATTTCAGTTTGGGGCAAACGCTGCCTTCAAAAACAGTTCGAACAAATGGTACATAACAAGTCATATTTCAAGAGGTTTGGATGATATATCCATCTGTCAAGGTGGTGTTTCGACAGTGGACCAAATGCTGAAAGTGCACCGTGTATCTGCAAAAGAAATAAGGGAGACAGTGGCTCAGACCCTACACACTGCCTGTACTTTGTAGAAATGGGTGCTGTATTGGGTAAGAATCGTAATCAACCAGTCTCTTGTGTGGCCATAACTTTTCTTGATGTTCAGCTGAGATACTGCACGTGATGTAAACAAAAGCAAATCAACCATTTCCATTGGTGATTTCTAAAGTCAATCATGTTTAAATGTTTATCATATATGCATGATACTACTAAATGCCTCTTCGAATGGCTCCATAATTGACAAAAACCTCCTTTTCCACTGGATATGATGGAATATTTACACACATGTATTAGTATATTCTTGTGTTAATTCTATGGCTCATTTAACCAAAGGTGGGCGGCACGGTGGTGCAGTGGGTAGCGCTGTCGCCTTACAGCAAGAAGGTCCCAGGCTCAATCCCCGGGTGGAGTGGTCTGGGTCCTTTCTGTGTGGAGTCTGCATGTCCTCCCCGTGTCTGCATGGGTTTCCT
>JAOVVH010000015.1:6913634-6927405 GCA_028566435.1 Scorpiodoras heckelii
AAGGTCCCGGGTTCGATTCCCGTGGCCGACAGGACTCGGCTGAAGTGCCCTTGAGCAAGGCACCTAACCCCCAATGGTATTCCCTAATGGCAGTGACCTTTTTCAGCAGGCTAACACTGCAGAAAATAATTCAGGAATGGATTGAGAAACATGACAAAGGGTCCGAGATGCTGACTTGGCTTCCAAGATTCCCAGATCTCAATCCAATCAAACTGTAGAATGTACTGGACAAACAAATCCGATCCATGCAATCTAAGTCCCAACCTTGGCAATATCTTGGTGTCAGATACCACAGCACACCTTGAGGGGTCAGAGCTGTTTTGGTGGCACAAGGAGGACCTACACAATATTAGCCAGGTGGTTTTAATGTTATGGCTGATCGGTGTGTCCCTGTTTGCTAACTTTCAGTTAAATATATTGGCTGAAATGTTCCTGCCAACAATTAGGTTGGAAATTGAGGCTAAAACAGAGATAATAGTGTCCCTTCAGTCCGTAAACGCTATAACGTGTGCCAGCGCAGGGACAATAAAGAGCACACACTAAGCTGCCTCTTTATTAGGTGCTCCTAACAATACAAATAAACAGACAAAAAAAAGAAAAAGACAAGAAAAATAAAGTAAAATAAAAATAAAGTTGACAGTTTTGATATTAAGGTTGACTTTTGCCCTTCAGGGTCACCAAGGCCTTTTTTAATCTCTTAATATTAACATGTTTATTAGTCAGCCCTTTCTACCCTTTTAGTGAAAATGGATCATAAGTTCAATGCTGACTGGATAATTTGGTGGTTGGATCATTTTCAGCACAGCAGTGACACTAATGTGGTACGAGTGTAGACCAAGTACAGCAGTGTTCGGGATTTTAAACACTGTGTACATTTACACTCTTCATTACACACTCCTACGTTGTTAGTTCGTAGCGTAGGTGTGAAGGTTTTTTCTTTCTCCATTGGCATAATTCATTATTTGTTCTCTAGCTGTGTGTCACTTTTCTGAAGACAGCATGCTGTGATTGATGGATATTTTTGTTTGGTGAAAACATTCTTAAAAGCAGTTGTTTGTTTTAGTGTTATTTTATCGAGTAGTTATCATCGAAAAAGGTATGAAGGGCGAATGTGTATATGTACTGTATACGTATGCGACCTTAACCTTTGTTTCCCGGGCTGTGCTGTGGGACAGAGTGTAGAGCTGGCATTCGGAAATGAAGTGTAACTATTCTCTGTTTTTAGCGAAACCAGTGAGCGTTAGCAGTCGTGTTTAATTGTTGTGTTGTTTCCCATAAAATGTCTATGAGGATTCTGCGACGTCGTGTCCATTTCCCGGCAGCCACTCCAGCTGAGTGGTAAACTTGTGGGAGAAACAAGAATGCACAACCACTCAACAAAGCATACTGTCATTGTCATAATGTGGAGGTTGATAGCCAGAGTGATGTTTCTGCTGGGTCTGACTAATACTATTACAAAAATACTGACAGAAATCTGAGGCTACAGCTGGCCAAATTGAAGAACAGTTGAAGATTGGAAAACGTTGTCTTGTCCTTTTCCATTCTTTCATTCTTCTGTCTAGTTTTGGTAACCCTGTGCCCACTGTAGCCTCAGATTACTGTTCTTACATGACTGAAGTCTACCTGATGTGGACTGTGATACTAGGATAGAGTTGTTTATACACAAAATGTACCATTATTTTTTTCTCTCTGACAGATCCCTTTTGCAATCATTTGTTGCAACCCCAACTTTCAGGCCCTACTGTGAGTGGGACCCCTCATGATATATCTCACGATATATATGTAAGTTGAGATGACAATTAAAATGGGATGCTACAGTATCATTCCCTACACAATAAAACAGTCAAAATATAATTCCTTAAATAGTCAAAATCCAGATGTTAGGAAAAGAACCTGAGACAGAGCTAAGTGTTTAATAAATTATACGATGTATTCATGCACATTTTTGTTGGTCAAGGTTCCATTAACTAATTTTATTTACTGCACTAACATTAGCAAGCCGTGGAGTTCAGTATTAATATCACACCACGGTTGATCTTTTTGGCTTTAACACAAAGCCGAAACCCAACACTTTAATCACACTGAAAACAAGTGTGCTCATCATCAGGGACTGGGAAATTGGGGGTTTTTTTTGGTCAAGATGGATAGAGCCAAATACAGAGCAGAAATTCAGCTTCAAACAAGACAAGGACTTTAAGCAGTACTTCAAAACCAAGAACCTGAATGTGTTAGAATAGCACAGTAAAAACGAAAGAACTCACTCCAGTTGAGAGTCCATGGCAAGACTTGAACATTGCTGTTGGCCAGCATTGGTCTCCGTCTGATCTGCCAAAGCTTGAGGAATTTTTCCAAGAAGAATGTGCAAAAAAAATATAAGGATCCAAAGCTGCTAGAGACATATCCTTGAAGACATAAAGCAATAATTAGAGGCAGAAATGGTTCTAGCAAGTGGGGGTGAATAGGTATGTGTGGAAGCGGGTGCATGATTGAGCTCCTCCTTGTGAATGGAGGGCAGAGCCGGGAAAGGTGAGTGCTAAGGATCTACACCTGAAAAGGAAAATCACTGAAAACTGAAAGCAGCCATGAAATCCAATAAAGAGCCTCTTTTGAGTTGTTCCAAACCTTCCTCCTGTCTCCTCTTTCCTAAACCACAGTTCTACACTGGCACTGAAGCCCAGGATCTTGATGATTTGAATTTGCCCAGCAGCTCAGAGACACCTGCCAATTTGGAGCTCCAAATTACTCACCAAGTGACAAGGACCCTTCAAGGTCACACGGTGAGTTAGCGACGTCGACTATAAGGTAGTGCGATGGGATAGAGGTGGGGTGTGGCAGTTATACCACCTCAATCTCCATGGAGAGAGGTGGTCCCAATGGCTTTTGCAGAAGTAGTTCTGGAGAGGGAGGAGCTAGGCCCAGAGGTCAATCTAAAGCTGGCAGATCAATCCATCCACATTTGGAGACCACCTCTCCCCATCCCAAATCACAGATGTTGCCAAGTTACAGGCGGAAATTTCAGACATGATTTCACCTCTACCCAGTCGCCCTAATCTCATAGAACACCATGCTGAGATGACCCCTAGGGGTGGTGGTACACAGCTGCCTGAGCACAAAAAAACAAGTGGTGCAGGTGGAGTTCATGACCATGCCCAGTATAGGAGTAATTAAGGAGTCCCACAGTGACTGGTCTAGTGTGGTGGTCCTGGTTGCCAAGGCAGACAGTTTGGTCCGATTCTGTATGACCTTTAAAAAAGTTAATGTGGTGTCTAAATTTGACACGTATACATTGGATATTGCTATTATTGCATTGACAAACTGCTCAATTGGTAAGGGGTGGCTTACTTTTACTCGACACTGGATTTGACAAAGAAATATGGTTTGGGTTGTTTGGAGCCCCAGCAATGTTCCAATGACTCATGGAAAGAATCCTCTGCCCATATGCCGCCTATGCAGCAGCCTATTTAGATGACATTATTGTTTGAAGTAATGATCGGCATCACATTCAGCATCTGACTTCTGTCCTGTGGTCACTGAGATGGGCAGAACTCACAGCAAACACAAAGAAGTGTGCAATTGGCTGGGCGGAAGTACACTATCTGGCATTCCACTTGCACCATGTCCCCAAATTGATGTCAGCAACAATTGTGGCCTGCCTGAGACCCAAGACCAAAAAGGAGATGAAACAGTTTCTGGGGCTGGCTGGCTCCTGTTTGTGCCTAATTATTTGGATGTCACCAGCCCTCTGACTGATCTCATTAAGAAGGGAGTGCTACAGCCAGTCCAGTGGATGGAGCCATGTCTTTTATTTATATGAAAGCTGCACTCTGTGGCGGATCACTCTTACACTCTCCTCACTTCTTTCGACCATTTATTTTGCAAACTGACGTATTGGATGGGTGATTAGGGGTTGTGTTGTCCCAGGTGGTGGAGGGAGTGAAGCACCCTGTGCTGTACATCAGCCACAAGCTCTTGGTGTAAGAGAGTCAGTACAACATGCTCGAAAATGGGTATCTTCACCCTCCAATACTGTCTCTTGGGATGAGCCTTCACCCTCTGTTCAGACTATGCTCCGCTCCGGTGTGTTGCTCACTAGTGGGTATGTAGCACTTTAGCAATTTAGGTTTGAGGTGGTCCACAGGCCAGGGGCACAGATGACTGTGGAGTATTTACTTTTTCAGCATGGGGGAGTTCGCAACAGGCTGGATGGGTCCCAGGAGTGAGACAAACTGTGGGACTGTGTGGAAGTGGGGGAGGGATTGACAGCTGATTCTTGAATGGAGGGCGGAGCCAGAAAAGCGAGTGGTAAGGAGCTACACCTGCGTGATATTTGTCTAATGAATGTTTTCTTTCTGTGTGCGGTCAAAAGGATAAAGAGGGGAGAGATGAGAGCCACAAAAGAGAGAACTGACTAGCACAGAGCTGTCTGTTTGCATGGTTGTGATTGTGTGTCCGCCATCCTTTAAAATGTCCTGGCACCCAAATGGTGGAATGAGTTTCCACTGGGTACCTGAATAGCAGAGTCCCTTGCTGTCTTCAAACGCTGACTTAATAGCGTCTTCTAAATACCATAAATGCTAAATACCGTAAATGTGTATGGTACAATTAAAATCCCTGAAAAGTGAAAGCAGCCTTGAAGTGAAGTCTGAGTTGTTCCAATCCTGCCTCCTGTCTCTTCGTTTCTCAACCCCAACCTCAGTGCCTGACCTCACTAAAGCTCTTGTGACTGAATGAACACAAATTCCTGCAGCCTCACTCCAAAATCTAGCGGAAAGCCTTCCCAGAAAAGTGCTGCTTATTATAACAGAAAAACTAAACGTGGAATGGGATGTTCAACAAGCACACAAGGGTGTGATGGTCAGGTGTCCACAAACTTTTAGTATATATTCATGTCGCAGAAGCTTTTATTCACTGTGACTTACAGTGAGGCAGAATCCAAAAGTACGCCTGATCCATATGTATCAGCTGAGTTTGAAGGCTATCGCTGGAAAACTTGCTGTGTTTGTTGCGTTTTCTGGCTGTGCTTGGTGGCATGAGACAATGTGTTCTTCACTGATGTTTCATGGTTCAGGTCAGACAGCAAATATCTGTGGTAGCGCTTCGACCACGAGCCCCAGGGTAATATGAGTCAACACGTCTGCCCACTGCTGAGAGACGTAACACGTCTTGCCTTGACGTACATAGACATTGGTGTATTCAGCTCCATATGTACAGTATTAGGCATGTTATTTTTAAATAGCCGCCAAGTTTATGTGGGCAACCGGCAGAGGCGTGAAGTCACATGACTTAAACTTGATTCAGACTTGAGTCATGACAAAAAAAAATAATAAAACGTGACTTCT
Source organism: Scorpiodoras heckelii (assembly GCA_028566435.1). Classification (NCBI taxonomy): domain Eukaryota; kingdom Metazoa; phylum Chordata; class Actinopteri; order Siluriformes; family Doradidae; genus Scorpiodoras; species Scorpiodoras heckelii. The sequence goes on from JAOVVH010000015.1 coordinate 6,918,974, forward strand.
ACCTCAACTTTCACTTCCAAATCTCAGAATTGGACTTTATAATGGAAAAAGACTAAAAAAAATCCCCAAGTAGGAACACTGCAAACGTGCATCCAAGGACATCAGGAAGATATCAGCTTCAGTTAGGAAGGCAGTATGCAAAACGTGTGACTAGCAGTTAACCCTTAATGTGACATACTTTGCATATTGCATTGTAGAGATTTACATTCCTCACACTTGTTCATTTGTTTGCACTGATTCAGAATTTCCTTTGGTGGTGTCAGTAATCTTCGCCACATTATTTTTTTGAGAGAAAATATACTCACTCATGCACTTTCAATAGCTACTTTATCCTGGTTGGAGTCTTGATGGATTCAGAAGCTTTCCCAGGAGAACTGGTGTGAGATGGGAACACACCCTGGATAGCCCACCATACCATGAAAATCTTTCATTATTTACTGTAATTATTTTCTCTCTATCTTGGTCAGGGTCATTGTGAATCCGGAGCCTGTTCCGGGAACAAATGGAAATTCCGGGATTCAGGGAATTTCAGGGAAAAAAAACTTTCACATCAATCTACATTTTAACACAGTGTAAAGGGTTTGGGTTCTAGTGAAGGAAAGTCACTCTGTCACCACTGTCACTCACTGTCAGAAAGTGCTTTATCCTGGACACCGTCATGCTCATGGTGGATCCAGAGCCTATCCCAGGAACTCTGGGTGTGAGGGGCAATTTAGCATCGTCCATCCACTTGGTGTGTTTTTGGATGGTGGAAGAAAACCAGAGAACCCGGAGGAAACCCAAATGGACACATGGAGATCTCCAGTAATCAGAGCTTAGGATCGAACTGGGGACTCTGGAGATGTGTGGTCTGATGCTGGTTGTGAAAATGTTGGCCCATGGAAACCTGTACGATAATGTTTGCTCCAAAGGGTTGTTTTACGGGATTCAATACGTACAACGGTTTACAAAGTGTGACTGTGTGAACAGTGCAGATGAGCACAGATGAATGTTTTGTGCTTTTAAAAATACTCATGCAGCATCTTTTGCATTGAGGATACACTGAGGAAAACCTCTGGAATATTCTCTACTGCCGTAAAAGATTTGTGTGCAACAGGGTTAACCAGATGTTTAGACTGTGTTGCTGTGAATGGCAGCAAATGCTACACATATATGTGTGTGTGTGTGTGTGTGTGTGTGCATATGTATATACAAACCCCATTTCCAGAAAAGTTGGGTCTCTTTCTAAACATGCAATAAAACCCGAAATCTGTCATTTCACTTGATCCTTTATTTAACAGACAAAAGGACAAAGAAAAGATTTTCAGTGTTTTCACTGACGAAATAAATTCTATTTAAATATAAATATAAACATATTTAGAACTTGATGCCTGCAACACACTTTGGGACAGAGTCTTATATAGTTGCCAATGTGTAGAAGTGGTTTTTGCAACAGAGATGACACTGTGCTGGAACAATGTGAGGAGGGTCTTCTCCGTTATGCAACGCTGGAATACATTGGTACAATCATTAGAATCGTGGTCTAGAGTTGGCTTGCAGTTTAATTGTCTCCTCATGGTGCCACGACTTGTAAAAACAACAACACCAAACGTCAAATTCTGATTTAAATCTGCAACCGCCAGGCTCTTTTTATAGCCTGCTATATAAGACATGAGCCTAGGCCGAGAGAGACAGTGAGACAGACAGAGATACACTTTACTGGCCATGCAGAAGTGTTTATGCTGAAAAAAAAGCACGTCTCCTCATCTACAGCCCTTGTTAAGCGGTTCAAAACAGGCAGCCCTCAGAGACAGAGGGAATTCGGCATGCGTCTGGTGGAGGCGCACGACCGCTCGTCTGTCTCGGCTGCTCTAAGTCCGACACGTCCGCTGTCTTGTTTGCACCTGTTCCTGTCTGGGGTACCAGCGCAACATTTTCACATCCAGACACATTTCATTTCCCCACGAGCCAAAAAACAAACAAATGATAGTCTGCGTAATGCAGAGAGAAAACCACTCCTCAGAGAGCTGGGATTTTTGATTTGACACGTAACGTGTTATTTTGTTACGGATTCGAGGCAATTACAGGGCGAGTGAGAAATCAGACTTGCATAATTAACTGTGTGCACAGATATTTTAAGAAAACAGGAATAACTGGATAATAAACAGCAACCGTTAAATCCTCCTGTTGAGCATTTCTGACACAGGTCAACAAATCAACTGACATGAATTCGTTGTCTGCTAATTAAAACTTTCTTTGTTTTTAAACCTCACTATGGAAAAATGGCATAAATAGTGCAAAACATTTAGCTTTGTTTTGGTTTGTAAATTTGCCCTAGAGACATTTTTTTAAAATACAGCAGCTCAAACATGGATGCTAACCATTCTAACAACAAGCTAATAACAATCTAGTGGCTTTAAAAAAAATGTGTGTTATTAAAACAAGCCTCAAAGTCCTTTAAAAACAGAAAAGCAGGCCAAACGTTGAGGAAATAGTTTGTAGTATTTTATGGATAGGGTGGGATGTTTTTATTCATAAACACTGCCCTTTAACTAGTCAATGAAAGGATATCCTAGCTATAACAGGATGCGATCTTGAGTATTTGTAACCATCCTGCAGTTTAACAACAACAACAACAACAACAAAAAATTCTGCCGTGGTTTCCTAATAGTTTCGCTTTACCCGAATGTTGCTTTAGCATTCTTCTGAAAACCTGACTAAAACAATTCCCATAAACTTCATGGTGCGGTTTAAATGTCATTCTTGTTCACCTCAAGCGGCCTGCAGGCACATCTGGATCACAGCTGTGCCGTCTGACATAAATAGACTCGGCCAAGATACGGCCAAGAACCGGCAAGTTGGATTTAATTTGAACAGATACACGACTAATGGGGAACTTTCAAATTCAGATTCATTTAGAGGATTGGTGTAATGAAATGCAGCTGCAGAAATCTCAGAATTATTTTTAGTATAAATAGAGAAAAAGTAGTAGCGTTTTTTTGTCTTTAATAATGTTTCTTTAATTGTTGTTGTCCTTGATCGGGGAATTCTCATAAACATCTCCGCGCTCTTACGCTCTTGTATTTTTAGACCAAAAATATGGCAATAAAAATTAAGCCGTGTTTGTGCGGCTCGTGTCTGTACCGCGATTTGTGTCACAGCTGAATGGAAATACGTCACAGAGGAGCTGTGAGTAGGAGGCTTTCTCCATTAGATTAGAGGAATGGCTCCAGTGAGCTGTCTGTGGCCCGGGCCTACGGAGATCCTTACACTTCTATTTTGGAGCCACAGGGCCTGATTTTAGTTATTAACAAAACCACACCAGTGTAGAAAGCATTGTGAAAGTAATTGGGACATGCTCACTAGATGCCCCACCTCACTTAGGCCCTTTTTTATACATATGAATTGATTAGCAAATGCTGTCTAAACTGTGGATATCAGGCATGAAACATTTGGAATTGAATCCTTGCAATAGTTTATTACTTTATAACAGATGGATTTGAATACATTTAATACCTGAATAATATATTGTTATACTTAAGCAGCCGAATCTGTAGATATGCAGAAGGTTTTGGAGTCTTATATAACAATTGTAGGTCTAACTTGTGGGAAAAAAAGTTGAGGTGAGATTACTACAGGGAAAATCTTTACTTGAAAAGCTGCATAAACATAACCGAGGAATCCAGTGATTAATGCAGTTAGTACATGAAGTATTTTTTTTTTAAAAACATGCACAGAAATGCAACTAAATGAATTGTTACATGGACAAAGTAATAAGTCATAATGTTTGTGATTTGTAATATATGTAACTGCTTCGAAATGTAACTAAGAAGACAAACTTTCCCTTTTCTATTACACTCAGGTAAAGTACAAATCACACATAATGCTGAACTCACGTTCTCAAACTTTACACCCACAATACAGATTTGTTTTATAACTATTCAAATATACTGATGTACCAGAAAAACTGGTACTGGTACTGGAGCTTATGCAAAATACACAGCAACCCCACCTGTGCACGTCATTAGTTACGTCCACCAGTGCCTATATAAACTGATAGACATTTATGGAAACTTCTAGAGCTGTTTTCAACATGAGAACGGCACGTTATCACCATGTTGCAATTGTCAACGCGGTTTAATAGTTGGAGCTCGTGAGACGGGTCATAGCATTTTGGATTTAGAAGCAAAGTTTGGATTATTACATATGTACTTTATTTTCATGTAAGCGTGGCCATATAAAAAAGACTCTGCAATGGGTGAACGTGACCGGCGTCAACTGGCAACAATCGTTTCACGTGATAGACGTGCAACACTGCCTCAAATAACATCGGAATTCAATGCTGGGGCCTCAATAAGCATCAGTGTGAGGACTGTGCAACGTTCCCTTCAAGATCCCGTGGGGGACCTACCAAGTATTAACTGGTCTACCAGTTATTCTGGTACTTCAGTGTATTAGGCTCATTGTTTAAATGTACATAATAATAATAGTATTTGGGCTGAGCATTGGAGTCATAAGAATTTTATACCGTAAAGGTTTTATATATGAACTTCTCCACTCTCAGAACCCATTTCTATAAAAAAATTTAATTAGACTCAAATTAATTTTAATTACAGGATTACTTGTAGACTACTAACTATGAGAACTCGATAATAAATGTAACTTGAATACTAATGGATTGTGAGTTGTCCGTAACTGTAACAAAGTCCCAAAAATGGACCCAGGCTTCTATGTGAATCACGGGGATAAAGTGATATTTTCACTTTAAAGTATAAAGTTTTCTTACGTGGAAAGTTGCTACTTTCCACCTCTGGCCTACAGATAATAAACTTCTCATGTGTATAATGTGGCTAAATGTGTTAAATATGTGTAAAGCGTAGCATTGTTGGAAGTTTTGCGGATTGTGCGTTGACATTTCCCTGAGGTGTTTTTAGCATCCCACATTTAAACAGTTTGGACCACTGATCACCAACCGTCTCTGTTCCTGGACATCTACAACCCTACAAAATTCCGTTCCAACCCAAAACCAAGACTTCTGTTCCAGATAATTAGTCGAACCATCATCATGGGCACAGCTAAATGCTAGCCAGCCCAGTAAGTCCTCTGTGTAACAAGCACGTTCAGCTAGAAAACACAAAAGTGTTCACAGGACACACACTGACTATGTTACTTGGAGTCATAACACTTGATTTTTCCAGTTTGTTATTAGCTACTGCTAGCTACTGATTTTGAATTTATAATGCTAATGCATAAGATACACCATAATGTTATACTAGGTAGGACTTTCCTGAAGCTTGCCAATGAACAAGAAATCGCTGCTAAGCTGTATGCCTTTAATTTTAATCAATAAACAAATAAACCACATTATAATTATTTTACCGTACCATATATTGACACCTCAATCAAGTAATTAAGTTAATCTGGCCACCTGATTGTAAAAGTTCTGGCTACACCCTGGACTCATTTATCCAGATTATCTTTGCCAGATTAGGAGATTAGGATTGTTGCAATCCTGTAACTCTCCATGAGCAGATGCTATCCAGGGCAGGTACTACAGCAGCAGATCAGTCCTACATCCAGACGTAATTACACGGCAGGGCGAGTTTGTACAGACATGAAATTAAAATCCTGTAATTAGTAGAGCTGTTTATGTGGCGGAGGTATCGGGACGTCACCGTTTCCGGTGGGACTTTCATCCAGACGGGAATACCCGGCATCATTCGCCACTGCAATTTGGTCGTCAGCCCATGATCCTCTTGTGGTTGTGGAAGCCTTACCGTGGAATACCATCTGTCTACATCAGCACAAGTCTTTTTGAGCTGCACAGGACTTTCGAGTTTGACAGGATTACGGTGTAGGCTTTTGGTAGGAGTCTAGGGATGGACACGTTGTAATGCATATCTCATTGTAGAGTTGAAATTTGGCTTTGCTTGTAGTGCTTCTAACAGTTTTGATACTGCTGGAGTGAACTCCAGACAGGTCTCAGAACAGGCTGGTGGCAAATAGTTTCGATGCTGATATGCTAGCAGTGGTCTGTGAGAGCGGCCTTCAGACAGCCGACTGCACACCGACTGAGCACGTAGTCTTACCATCAAAATCGAGACAGGAGGAAGGAGGGGGCAGAAGTCTCCGGCAGGAGGAGAGAGGATGTGTGTGGTTGTGTGGAAGATGGGGGTGTGGTCAAGGGGGCCGGGGGCGGGATTGGAGTGTGTGGAGGAAAACAAGTCGAGTCATAATTGCACGCGTAGGCTGACACATCTGGAATTAAGACGTTTTGGCTCAGAGCCACAGTCTACGCTGCTCCTGAAAAAATAAAGAAACATATTTTTTGCTTGCTCCTCAAAGCCGTGCCTTAATGGGTTTGGCACTTCTCTTGGGCTCAAGGCTGATGCTAAATTTGTATCCCCACTCCTCCCACCGCTCTGTTGGAGCGTGTGGGCTGAAAATGACACCATTATTTTCACCAGACTGTTTTCCTGCAGAGGGAGAGAGAGTGAGTGAGAGACAGAGGAAGTCGAGGTGAGTCGGTCTGGCAAAAGCAGCGCTCTCTAGTCTGGAATATAGACACTTTCTCACACACATGCACAGATGCAGCTCTACACTACCCCCTTATGTGCCAGCGAAGGGCTACAATCTAGCGTTCGCTGGCTTCGGCTCTTTCTCCCACTAGTGTTAAATGTCTGACTGCTGCATAGAGCTTTATTCAGTGCTGGGCTCTAAGAAAAGGCCTTCCTCGAATATACAACCAAGATTCTGTCTCTTTGACATCATTCACGCTTGAGAGCCTTGACATAGTTTACTTTGTGCCTCATGAAGTTGAAGTTGGAATTTGATCACATATGAAGCTCCCAGGCTTTCTCAGGTTGATTACTATATTTAATTTAGACCATTTTCTAATTTTATACCCCAGACTGGTGACTCACTGTTTGCACAAACTGGAGTGAATCTCCCTAAAGAGACTTGGCCTGACAAAGTCACAAACTCATCCTGTGCCGAGAAAGTGAACAGTTCCCTGAGGGATAAAACCTCAGAGAAGAAGTGTGTGAGCTTCAGGAACAGGAAAGATAATGGATATGAATAGTAATGGATGGAGTCTCAGTAATAATAATAATAATAATAATAATAATAATAATAATAATAATAATAATAATAATAATAATAATAATATGTGAGGTTTATGCATATATTCTCACAAACCCAAGGTCGCTTTACAGATACGAAATAACAACAATAATCAAATAAGAAGAAGCCAGACTTAAGATAAAGTAAGAGTAGTGGTAGATGGTGAGACGAAGTATTGAGAGAAACAGTTTTAAGCTGGGTTTTAAAGGTAGAGAGAGAGGAGCAGGAGTGATTAGATGAAGGAACACTAAATGACCTGTCACCCTTGATGAACAACCTAAACCTGGGGACAGCAAGAAGACCTGTATCAGAGGACCTTAATTTGCAAGATGGGATTATAGGGAGGGAGGAATTCTGCAAGGTACGAGGGGGCAAGGGCATGAAGTTACTTTAAAAGTTAGTAGAAGAATTTGATACTGGACACGATTAATTATAGGTAACCAATGTAACTTTTGAAGGATGGGAGTGATGTGTGCAGATTTCCTAGTAGGTAACAAGAATCTAGCAGCATTTTGTACACACTGGAGGGGAGAAGAGATTTGGAGGATAAACCATAAGAAAAGAGAGCTGCAAAACTCTAGTGACCTTGACCCTCTTTAACGCCCAAAAGATAGCTATTATGTACGTTATAAAGCACTTGCTATGCTGTTAAAGGAAATTAATCAGTGACAGGGTGGTCTGATGAAGCAGAGTTACAGTTATCACACCGAATGCTGGCTGTAGTGTTGTGGTACTCAAGTCCGGTCTTGGTCTCAAGGCCTGCATTTCACTTACTCAGTCTCGTCTCAGAAATTAAAGCAATTCTACTTAATTTTGAATCGCTCTCAGACTAGAGCGGCATGGGTTGTAATTTTAGAGGGAGACCCCAAACTCAAACCCACCGGTTACAATGATAAACTTTTCCACATTTCATACAATCAACATAAGTATACACGTCAAAAAATTAATCGATTTATTCACACTGTCTTAACTGGTTCTATGTTTTTGATATATAATGTTGTGGATGTAGGCAACAGATGATTTTTTTTTTAGGTCTCACAGTCTTTTCTCAGGCTCAACCCTTTAAGATTTTGGTCTTGAAATGGGTAGTCTTGTCCCATCACTAGTAGGCAGTACACTTTAAATGTTTTCTTCATCTTATACTAAATATATCCATCCATCCATCCATCCATCCATTATCTTCCGCTTTATCCAGCTAGTCAGGGTCACGGGGCGCTGGAGCCAATCCCAGCGTCATCGGGGAAAAGGCGGGGTACCTAACATGCATGTCTTTGGACTGTTGGAGGAAACCGGAGTACCCGGAGGAAACCCACACAAGCACAGGGAGAACA
>JAOVVH010000015.1:6927505-6937746 GCA_028566435.1 Scorpiodoras heckelii
CCCGGAGGAAACCCACACAAGCACAGGGAGAACATGCAAACTCCACACAGAACGGCCCGGACCGGGAATCGAACCCGAATCGATTGCTGTGAGACGACAGTGCGACCACTACACCACCGTGCCACCATACTAAATATATATTTTAATTTAGTAAAGGACAACACGTCACACCTCTTTGTCTATTTACCCTCCAAACTAGTTTCTGTTATCATTTATTTATGTAGTACTAGCTCTATAGTCTCCTGAAGTTAATCAGAGAAAGAATGCAAGAAGTTACAAAGTTCTAAACAATTTACAGCTTTACCTCTGACTCTTCCAAAGCACTAACACTGGAGACTCCTTCCCTAAATGTTAAAAAAATGCCTCCTGACAGACAAATTCAACACATCAATCATTAAATGCATTTTTAAAATCAGGTAATGTAGCGCATCTGTGATAAACATCACCGTCATTATCAGCTGCGTTACTGTCAGAGTTTCTGTTAGAGAAAATTAATTAACACATTCTGACCAATCAGAATCGTGGAATTCAATTTCACTCTGTTATTTGGAGTTTAATGGGTTAAAAATGTCCACATTAACACTACGTGAGGTTTCATTTCAAAACAGCGGAAACAACAGTGTGAACACACCCAAGAGCATCTTAGTATCCCGACCACATCTAAGGATATTTCACTGCCGCCCCCAGAATTCTCAGGTTGAATACAAACTGCAAAACCTATGTTTAATTTAGACTGTTTTCTAATTTTATAACCCAGACTGGTGATTCATTGGGTTTTTTTTTGTATTGAAATAACTATGAGGTCAATACGGGACACTGTGAATGGTATATACAGTACAGCACTCACTGAAATCCATTTAAAAAAGTCCTCCAGCTTTGTAAAGCCTGTAGAATCAGTTTGGTCCACTGCAATGCACTGTGGTTTAGACCGTTATTTAGACTGTTATTTAGAAGTCTGGTCTTGATTAGGACAAAAACAAAGCAAGATAATGTGGTATCTTGGATATGCCCCATGGGACGGCTGTTTAATGTTTCATAAGCCATAACTGCTGTTCGATGTAAACAAACTCCAGAGCTGCCCTCTCCCATTTTCAGGGGCCATGTTATTGCTGTAGTCGTGTGCGGCAGTTTTTTTTCCCTGCAGCACTCCAGGCTTGCTTCCTCCCGCTTCTGCTACTTCAGACGTAATAACATGGTCGCTTGGTTGTCTAGAGCCAGTTAGTCAAACCCTTGGTGGCTTCATGGTTAACCACCAAGAATGCCTCCATTCATCTCTCTGTCTAACGCCTCTGGTATTGTTTACACTCCGCAATAGATGGCGGCTTTATATATGAGACGACGACACCGTTATGATCTATTACTGACAGCTCTGTAAACAGACGTGAACGGAGGTGACCACCGATCTCGGGCCACTGGGTTCAGGTTCAGTAGGTTCACTCAATCAACACAACTTCTAAGGCTAATTATAGGCCTGCACATGCACATGGAAGAAAACAGGCACTATTGGGACTTTCACGTCCCATATGTGAAAATCAACAATTTAGTATAATGTAGTTCAGGTTTCTAATTTCTAGACTTAATTTCAGTTCAGCACAGTTTACTGGACATAAAGTTCAACTGGCAATTTAACTGGTGAGGCGATTCAAAGCAGGAAAATCACCAAATTGTACTGGATACCAACTTTCCAGGATGGGACTACACGTCACACTTTATTTTGTCTATTTATGGCTACATCTAACGTTGTGGAAAGTCCTCCAAACAAGTTTCTGTTATCATTTATTTACCTTATAGTAGCTATAAAGTCTCCGGAAGTTGATCAGACACAGAATGCAAGAAATCACAAAGTTCAATACACTTTATAGCTTTACCTAAAACTAGAGACTCCTTCCTTAAATGTTAAATTCACCGCAGCAATGATTAAATGCATTTTATTAAATCAGTTTATGTGGAGCATCTGTGATAAACGTCACTGAAATATGCAGCTACGTTACTGTCAGGGCTGCTGTTAGAGAAATTTAATCAACACATTCTGAGCAGGTTCATTCAATTAACAAAACAAAACTCTGGGGCTAATTAAAGGCTTTTTTTAAAAGAAGCTCCACATGCTAGAAAACAGGCTGATACACAATTTGGACTTTGACATCCCACATGTGAAAATCAAGCCCAGGTTACCTAATGTCAATTCAGCACAGTTTACAGGAAACAAACTTCAACTGGTAATTAAACTGGAGATCACCAGATGCCAACTGTCCAGGATGGGAATTGGAGATCCCTGTTGTAGGCGTATAGTAGTCACCTGCTGGCACACATATGCTGACCTTTGTAGATACTCAAGTTGGGCACGGATTGTGTAAGATGTTCTTACAAAAGGTCGGAGTTTCAAGCACTTTGTGTGTTATAATAAAGCAATCGCTGTGTTCGAGTAGATTGCATCACTTCTTACTAAACCTATGTGCCCAAAAACAGTGAAAATAAATAAACATGGATGACCCAGAAAAGCGAAGGGATCACCCGATTAGGGCGGCATGTGTGTAGTTTTCTGCGGTGAGCTAGACCTACGACTCTTTCTTAACAATAATTAACCCCAATATAAATACGTGTTGAAATTTGGTGCCAAGTAAGCGTGACTCAACACGGGTCGAAACATAGTTCAGAGTTACAGTGCCTGTAGTGGAGTTCAGAGGTACGTGCACCTGTAGTGAAAATAGGTTTGGAGACACACAAGTGAAGAAAAGCATTGCAGAGATTTGCTCTGCTGTAGAATGTCTTGACAGGGACCGCGTGAGTCGGCTCGTCCGGTTGTCGGTTTTTCCATGTCTTGGCTGTGGCTCCTTGGCCAAGGTCAGGCTAAAACTTTCCGCCAGGGTGCCTGGCTTTTCCAGGACTTCAGACCGCGATGACTAGCATCTGTTCAGCCGATGTTAGCTCATGACAGAAAGCTGAGAGCTTCAAAAGAGACAGACATAATACAGATCTGTCGGTCTGTTTCAGTAGTGCTGATCTGTTAAAAACGTGCGTGCATGTGCGCATGTGTGTGTGTTTGTTTTGTGAGGACAGGTCAGTTGGCTCTGCAGGTTCTTGTCTCTGCACTGCTAAATACTGGCACACTCCTCATTCCAAGAAGTGTCACTCGCCAAGAGTGACTCTCATCGATCTGGCAGACGTATACCCTATAGTGTGATGTTATACAGAGTGATTATTGTATAAGGATGTGATACATTTTGCATCCTAGATGTTTGCCATTGACCTTGACACAAAACCCGAGCTGATAATCATGTTTTGATAAAGATCTCACACCGGTGCTTGAGAGAGAGGGAGAGAGAGAGAGAATGGGAGGGTAACAGGAGCAGAGTGACACAGAAAGGGAGGGAAGAAATGTAGAGAAGGGAGGGTTAGAGAAAATGAGAGTGGGAACATGGGAACAGGAGGAGGGAGAAGTGAGAGAGAGAGAGAATATAACCACCCACCTAAGTGGCCAACAGCCATAAAACAACCCGTCTTCCAAACAGTCTCAGAAAACAAGGAGCTCTCAGTCGCAAGGTGTATGGGACAGGAGAGAGAGAGAGCGAGAGAGAGAGCGAGAGAGAGAGAGAGAGAGAAAGAGAGAGAGAGAGAGAGAGAGGGAAAAGTACCTAAAGAACATTTATTAATAGAGAAAGAGAGAGAGTTGGACGTACAGTCACACACTCTTGCATCCCGTGCTGTATAACAAAACAGTACCACGAAATAAACCTGTGAAACTTGTGGTAGCTTCCAGAAGAGGAGAGTGAATGGATACTTTCTGCAGCCTCAGTGGCCTTGACCCTCTTTGGGTGAGTGATCAGAGCAAAGAACATGACAGGCAGCATCCTGTGTGTATTTATTTTTATTTTATTTTATTTTTTTATATTAGAATAGTTTCTGCTTATAGTAGGATGTCAATAGTCTGCTTGTGATGATAAATGCTTGGTAATATGATCCCATGCTGTATGATGCCTCAGCACCGGTTCCCTTAAGATGTGCATGCACAAGCAACATGTTGTAGTTCATACAGATATGCAAAAGAAAACTAAATGCATATTAATATAACCGAAAGCGAGAATCTGAACTGCGTACAAACCTGCTGTAATGGAAGGAAATGTAGCTACATAGCCTACGTTCACGCAAAAGTATGTTTATGATGCCTGCATATTATTATTGACGCAGAAACAGTGTGTCCTTACACTGATCCTTGACTAATCATTCTTCCAGTAGCTATGATGAATCATTCAGGAACTACAGCGTGACTATTATGAAATGTATGCAGTTGCAAGAAAAAAGCAATGTACATCTGGATCTCTGGGTTTTATTTTGCAAAAATTGAAAAAGGTTCAATTTATCTGGTACTAAATAAAAAGAATGGCTAAGTCAGCACATGAGTTTTGGAAAGCTATGGACAGTAGGAGTAGGAGTTCCAGTACTCTTTGAGATTAACAGCAGATGCATTTGTGAAATTAGCCAAACCACCATAGCACATTGTGTGCAGATCCATCTCTGGTGCTTAACCGCCAATGTTTTCTGGACAGCATTGTACCAATACTCTAAACAACAAAATAAATAGCAGTTTGGGACAGAGTCCCCAGAGACTTCAGTGTAATTCCAGTCATTTTAGGACATTCCTGTGCCTACATGCGGACTGACTCAAGGTTTCTTTATGAGGAGTCGTGGTTGCGCTTAGCAACGAAATAGGTTCAACGTGCAAATGTGATGTACGGCTTGCACGGGAAAGTGAAATGTAGCGAGACATGATTGGTTCTGTTTTGAAATCAGAAATAGTTGTTAAAGATCAAATGGGTTTTTTATTGATTAGCCTGAAAAACAACCACAACTAATGGATACCATTATGGTTCTCATCATGGCATATCAGGATATGACTTCACCACTCTTCTCCTAATCTTCCAGGACTGGAACCAGACATGGTACACACACACCCCTGAACTGAGCGACTGCTTCCAGAACACAGTGCTGGTGTGGGCACCTTGTATCTATCTGTGGCTCTGTTCGCCGTTCTACTGTCTTCACCTGTACTGCCATGGCCGAGGACGCCTGCCCCTCTCGCTGCTCTGCAGTGCCAAGCTGGTGAGTTCTCAAGTTCTTTGAATAGACGAACCTGTTTTATGGTTAATGTGGCTTGTGTCAGGCTCAGATACAGGCTTGGATATCAAAGGAACAGCCATATTAAACCTTAAAGTTCAAATGAATGGTGTTGAGGCTTAGAGACAGTTTTAGGCATTATACAGAGGCTCTAAAAGCGAAGCTGGAGGTGTTGGATGAAAGCGAACGTGGCAGGATGGTGTCCAGGCTGAGGGACAGTTTCTGGAGAAGGAGATGGCGAATTGGGACAGCAGCCCAGCACCGCAAAAGCATGTGGGCGAGAGTAACACACTGGTGCTTGTTTGGGTTTGTTTGGTGTTACATTGGTTTTCACATAGCTACCATACTCTCTCTCTCTATATATATATATATGTGCTCAGATTATGAGTAAATGTTGGTTCATTGCTGAAGAAAAATAACCTTGTTTAATATTTTTAATGGACCAAATTGTACACGTCGTAGGTGTTTGTCACGTCTTGGATCAACAGGTAACTCTAGAGCCCTTAAGGCAGTGTTGTTCATTTTTATCTGTAAAAGGCCACAGGTTTTCATTCCTAAATGTCAGCAGCACATCCACCTGCTTAAGCAGCTGGACTTCAATTAACTATCAGATGTGGCTCCTGATTACTTGGAAAGATAACCTGTAGCCTGACCCCCATGTCAAGCCCTTTTGTGGATAAAATCCACACCTCGCCTTAAGGGCTGTTTGGAATGTCCTGGGAAAACCTTTAAAGATTGTATGTAGAACAATTTTAAGAGAGGATATTCCTTTCGGAGAGGGTTCAACCTAAGAAGCCAGATCCAAAACACTCTTGAGAAACCCTTTTTTAAGCTTTTGGTTGACAGGAATTTGCAGTTCCAGCAGGGAAAGTTTATACCTGAAAGGGTTAAAAAAAAAAATAACCGGCACCACTGCCGCCTACGAAAAGATCCTTCCAGACATCATACGTAACTCCTGCAGTGTACTGACTGAACAAAGTCATTCCCGGAAGTATGAGTCAGATGAGTTCCTCACCCAGGTCTGATTTCTGTTCATATCTGTCTCCTACAGTTGCTGGGCTTCTTCTTGGCTTCATTTGGCTTTGTCGAATTCTTCTACATCCTGTTGGAGAGAAACCAAGAGATCCACCGCCACTTCGTCTTTCTCCTGGCCTCGGTCATACGCAGCCTCACTGTGGTAACGTATATTCCATTACACTGGAGTGTTAACATGCCATAAATGATATGTTAGATCACCAATCTTAACCACTGCCAGGAATGATGACATGGAAAGCATGAACTGTAAATCAAACACAGAAAAACACATCCAGTGCATAAGCTGGATTTCAAGGGTTATGTTTCGGAGACACTGACAAGAATCACAAGTCATTCTGTAAAACAAGCCCTGGCTCATTTGCCATCCTCTTTGGAATTAATAATGAATAAATTTTAATTAAATTAAATAAATAATAAAGATTAATAAAGATTACTTAATAACATCATCAGCATTGTCAGCTTAGTGCATCTCAGCTAAGCTGGATAATGTCCCCAGTGAAGATTATGACCATTTATGGATGTAAACTATCTGCTTATTTTATTTTAGCTACCTGGCTAAGAAAATATATATCATCACTCACTTTGCGTAGGCTTTGGATGTATTGTCTGAGGTAAAACATTTGACACAGGCAAGTCAAGATTCATTTTTAGCTGTAAAAATTGGTTTTAGAGTATTTCTTGACCTGAGTTTATTGACCTTCGGCTTGAAAAAGCTTTGCTAGCTCAGCTACTTTGGCGGTGTTCCTGAGGTGAAGAGAAAACGCAGAAAATATCGTAAAATCAGGTAAAAGATTATAGGTACACACAACTACGTAAGCTGTAACCTGACTCAACACAGACAGAGACTTATTTATCTCACTGTGGGTGACTTTAAACACAAGTTTGAACTGTGTAGGTTAGCGAAGCGGGTACACACAAGCACAAGGCCACAATTTTTCACTGCTGAGGGATTTTTTTTTCTCTTTTTCTTTTCTTTTTTTTGCATCCAGACTAGACTCTCGCCCTATCTGTGGTCACTGCAGACACCTAAGTCAACATGGACCTGAACTCAACAGAGATCAACAGGGATTTGTTTTCCAGTAAATATTCGCTCATCGAACGATCGTAATCTGAACTGTATAAATAGTAAAGCAAATAGCTGAAAATGCACTCACGCTCAGGGCTACAGGTCAAAAGAATTTGGTCGTAGTTGGGTGACTTATTAACTACGTATGTGCCCAAAAATTGGCATTATGAGCTTAAAATACTTCTTTTTGCTGCGCTTGCTTTTTTTTAACAACCGACTCTAATAATATCTCTAATAATGTTTCATTCATTGCTGTTTAACAAAACATCTATAGCTGTCTCTGTAGTCAGACACTGAGAAACAGATCCAAATAAAAATACACGATGTGCAGCATAAAACGTAAAGCCAAGCAAGAGGGTTAGTCATCTTGTTCAAGAAGCAAATACAGAATTTTAAGATTTAATCTTAAATTTACAGAAAAACTTAAATTTACTCTCAGGGTGGGAGGAGTAGCACACACATGCTCCAATATCAATTACGACAACGTTAGCCAATTACAGGCATCTGTGAACTCATGCATACAGAAGTGGGTGGGAGCGCTTTCCTCCGAGTGTGTTACGCTGCTCGCTAACGTCGCAATAGATGCGGTAGATGGTGTCACGTGTCTCGGAGGAAGCATGTGATTGCCTTCACCTTTCCGGATTGGTACCTGCTGTGTGATAAGGGAGAGATCCTAATGGGTGGGAATTGGACATGATCATTATCTCCATATACAAATAATGAAATAATGTGTATGTTATGCTTCATTTATTTCTTCTCATACGTGATTTCTAACACTTTTTCAGTTGAATTTTTAAATTCAGTTACCTTAATATCATAATTTTCCAAATGTAGGGCATGTGGTTTCATGTGGATTTTTCATACGTTATTTTCTTGCATGATTTCTTACAACGTTCGTGTTTTAAATGTGATCACATGCAGTTTCAGGAACTAAATGGTGAAATCCACTTTCTGTGGATTTTTCGTGTGTATCCCATCCCCTCTTGCAGTTATTATTTTTTAAATTATTATTAAGTTTTAATATTTTCTGACATTATCTGTTGGCTTGATATGGTAACTCAAATGCCATTTAAATTTTACTGATTAGGAAACATTTCATAATTGCACTAAAATTGTTTTGTGAAGCTAGCTTATGTTATCTATCTTACTATCATTAACAGTGAAGATAACAAATAAATCTTCTCAGAAATTATTTATAACGTTTTTAACGATGATTATAAATATTTATGGCTTTATATGACTTCTGAGCTCATGATAGCCAGTAGATAATATCACCAGTCCAAATTATGAATGTGAGCTAGCTGGGAAGGGGGGAATGCATATAAGGTCAATGAGTTCCTTGCTCCTACTTTCCGTATATGAGCACAAAGGCACACCCACATCCACTCAGTGCAGGTCTGTTTATGTCCATATAGACCCAAAGACATGCTCTCTGCAGCAGACA
This sequence comes from Scorpiodoras heckelii, assembly GCA_028566435.1. Lineage (NCBI taxonomy): Eukaryota > Metazoa > Chordata > Actinopteri > Siluriformes > Doradidae > Scorpiodoras > Scorpiodoras heckelii. The sequence continues at coordinate 6,936,163 of JAOVVH010000015.1, forward strand.
AGGCTTATCCACTTAAAATCCCCACACAAACCCAAAGATCAGCCTAATCGAGGCGAGTTCTGGTGCACCACCAAGTCTGAGCGGTTAAGTGGGCCTCAACTTTTCCTTCTTCCCATGAGCAGACCTGTCAGTGCATCACCAGCTATATTCAGGATCCGAGCAGCACAGATCTCAGAACAGCCTCACTCAGCACTTCCCTTTTCTGATTACTAGGTAGGCACTGAGTCTGAGGTTTAACTGATGCTTTAGCTTCTTCCCACACTCCAGAGAAGGGGCCATTACTAACCCCATTACCAGGGAGAAGAAAAAAATAAACACCCATTAGCATGTTTTTGATCACACACTTACAGTTTGTAAGATAAAGTGAGCTGTATTTGAAAGGTTTGGGCCACACCAAGTGATTAAGACATTCCCTGAAACATTTCACTTCATTACGCTGAGGTTGGGAGACTTTGGTTTGGTTTGGAAAAGGCTGCAGTTTAGATTTGGAGGAGGCGTCATTAGGATCTTTAACCGTGCCTTACATAATCCGGTGTTTTTCACCGCCTGGGAGATGCTCTGACAAAATAGGACCATGAAAAGATGTTCCCGAAACACCACAGGATGTTTGGGATGAGATGAGAGCAACCTAACGTCAGCTTGTGTGTTTTTTTTTTCTTTTTTCTGAGACGGAGAGTGTTGAAGGCTTGCTGGACAAAGAAAAGAAAGACAATTAAAGGCGAAACGCAGTATCAACAACTTTGTACTTGTTGTACATGTGGTTTATTAGGGAGATTTTTCATGAACCAGCTGTTGTGGTCGACAGCATGGAGGAAATCCCATTATAAACCGACTGGCCAAGCAGAAATACAGACTTCGGTTTATTTATATGAGGATCTGACCCTAGCCTCGGTCATAATAAAGGGACACGTTAGAGTTTTTACACAGTTTTGAACAACAGGGACTAAAAAAATGGATTCGGTATGAAGCAAGTACTGTTTTTACTGATCAATGGTGGGACAAAGCCATTGGCAGAGTACGTTCAAGTGCACTGTGTTCAAGACTACAACTGATACAGTTTAAGGTATTATATAGAGTTAATTGATCTCAATCTCAGGTTATCCAAGTTTAATCCCAGTGATGTCAATGATCAATGTGATAAAGGTAACGGCTCATTTTGTAACTTAAATCATGTGTCCTTTTTTCTGTCCCCTATACTCAAATTCTGGACCAGCTATTCCAAGATCATGACAAAAGGTTTTAAGGATCGATGTTAAAATTAATCCCTCCTTAGCAATCTTTGGTTTCTGTACTGATTTACCCTCGCTCAACAATGCTCAGTGCGATGATTTGGCAGTCACAAGTTTGTTAGCAATATGATGTATACTGCTATTGTGGAAATCCTTTAAACCCCCATCGATTTCAGTGTGGCTCCATGACGTTGCACATTTTCTTAAATTGGACAAAATAAAATACATTTTGAAAGGAAACACTTGCGTATTTTATACCAAACGGAATTCATTCTTCTCATATTTCTATCTATCTATCTATCTATCTATCTATCTATCTATCTATCTATCTATCTATCTATCTATCTATCTATCT
>JAOVVH010000015.1:6937846-6960513 GCA_028566435.1 Scorpiodoras heckelii
ATCTATCTATCTATCTATCTATCTATCTATCTATCTATCTATCTATCTATCTATCTATCTATCTATTTTATTTATTTTCTTTCTTTCTTTCTTTCTTTCTTTCTTTCTTTCTTTCTTTCTTGTGCATCATAATAGGGCTTAGTGAGTGGGTTAAAATATTTAAAAAATTAAATAAATAAAAATATATCATTTTTAATTTTGTTTTTAATTTAGTATCATTATTTATTTATTTTTTATTTATTTAAAAATATGTATTTATTTATTTATTGCATCATAATTGGGGCTGGTGAGTGGGTTAAAATGTAAATATATATATATATATATCATGTTAAGTTGTTTATTTGATGTTTTTACCTAAAAAAAACTTTAAAAAGTAAATAAAGACATGATCTCATGCTGATCAACCTTCGGCAAAAGAAATCACAAAAAATTATAACTCCAACTTGCTTTGTAATAAAAAGGAAAATGATCTAATACATTATGGTGTTAATAACACTGCATGACCCAGTCATTGATTGATGTCCAATAACAGCATGCCTCAAGGGTTTATTCCTTCCATATTTAAGACATCCAGTCAAATACTTAGGTGTAAAAATCACAATCAATCAACTTCAAGCTGTGAAATTATGAATGAATGAGTGTGAGAGTAGGTCTAAGACTTCTTCCTGATGTCATATGAATGAAATCATGTTAGGATCTGCCCCTGACTCTAACGTTAGCCTTCACATTCTAGAAAATTGATTCATACGACACGTTGAGAAGAAAAGACGTCCTGACTTCTCATTTCCCTTTACCTGTAAAACACATGTAAAAGTCTGGAAGCATTTTAACTTTCCCTCATGGATGATTTTGACTCTCCATGTTGTTTTGACTTCATGCTCATACTTGCTGTCTTTTTCTTCCTAACCTTTGCTCATGACTCATGTTTTTACATTCAGAGCACGTAGTCATTCTGCTGTCATGACATTTACAGTAAATCCTCACAGGATTCAGAATCTGAGTCTTGTCCGTCTGTGCTTTGTTTGCCAGGTGTTGGCGGTGTGTATCATTCAGTGGGAGCGAGTGCGAGGCTGCCGGTCCTCCGTGGTGCTCTTCCTGTACTGGCTGCTCAGTGTGGTGTGTTCTCTCGTTCCTCTCAGGGCCAAGATCCAGCTGGCCGTCGAACAGGTGAGAGAAATGACACGCACCCCTAATCTGGGGCATCCATTTCACGGTCATGTCCTAAAACCCAAAAAGACAATACACATACTCACATACACCTATAGACTATACAACCCCTTACGCACGTATGTACATATGCATACACACGTACAAACAGTGCACATGGTTTTGCACTAAACTTGGCAGATTCCAGAGTTATTTTTACCCCAGCATTTCTGTGGCAGCTGTTATTTTGTGTTGTTGTTGTTTGTTTGTTATGGTTTGTCATATGAATATATGAACTGAAGTCAAGTACATAAAGTGCACCAGTGTGAAATCTGGAGTGATTGCTCAGAATGTGTTAGCATACACCTGATTAATTGCTCTTTCTCTTTTCATGGGCAGAATGTCAGATTTGTGCGTAGGAATGTGAGGTTAAAGATTCAGCGTTGGCATTTTGCATATTGCAATATGAATATATTTTTTTAAATATCATGCTACCGGGCCCATAACCATGTCAAATTACATCTTTCCAAATAACGAGCATTTTTCATCACGTCTCAGACGTACTCCAGTGAAAATATCCCAATAAAGCTTTGATTGCTTTCTAAACCTGAGCTTGCACTTTTGCAAAAAGTTATATTGGTAAGACAGATATGTGTTTTTTTCTCACTGCCTTGCTAAAAGCTTGCACGGGAGTGAAAAAAAAGAGGCAGACAGCTTGACTGAACTATATTTTGCGACCGCTCAAACCAAGGCTGACCCTGTTTTGTTCTGTGGTGGGGGGAAGAATATAGTCGTATCTTGGCATGGTGTGCACTCAGCCCCGGGGCAAGATGTTTACTCTCAGCTTGCTGTTTCACAAATCCAGTGCAAAGTGCAGCCCGGACTTCACACAACATGGCAACATGCTCACCTCTTGCTGACTATGTGTTCAGAATCACATACGACTGGCATATGGAGTTGGTAAATAACACACTTATTTGGGCTCCTCGACCGCAAACGGAGGCCGCTGGCTTCCGGGAACGCAATCTATGCATTTCCAGACCGTCGCGTGACTCCTTGTGTTTACTATTCTTTTCATGCGTAATTTATTTATATAAAGCAGACCATTAAAGACTCTGGTTTTTCACCATGATTTGCCTTAACTGTTCAAAATAAGCTTTATGGTGTCATTAATGCCAGGAGCCCACGCCCATCAGCTTGCACTAACAGTGTTCAAGCTTATGCAAGTAGGGGAAAAAATGCACTTCGGGAAAATTATCAACGACATGGTGGTGGGATCAAGTTGCCATGCAGTGAAGTTTAACATAATAAGACAAAAAAAGTAGCATGCTGTGAATTTCCCATGGTGGAAAATTTACATATGACTGCTACAGAACGCTGACACTGGAGACTCCTTCCATAAATATTACATTTTAAGTTGTTTTTTTTTTATCTGTTTATGTAGAACATTAATGATGGCATATTAATACAGCGTGAGCCAGAGAGACCTGACGATTTTCGAAATGAAATAACACGATAATTAATCATAACATTTATTTGAAAATACAACCATTACACCAATCTTGGTGGCACGGTGGAGCAGTGGGTATCACTGTCACCTCACAGCGACAAGGCCCCGGGTTCAATCCCCGGGTTGTGCGTTCTAGGTCCTTTCTGTGTAGAGAGTGCACGTCCTCCCCGTGTCTGCGTGGGTTTATTCCGGGTACTCCGGTTTCCTCCGACAGTCCAAAGACATGCATATTAGGCTAATTGGTGTCTCTAAATAGTGTGTGAGTGTGTGTATGAGTGTGTGTTTGAGAGTGTGTGCCCTATGATGGATTGGTGCCCTGTCTAAGGTTGATCCTGCCTTGCGCCCTATGCCACCGCTAGTCACCGGCTCTCCCGTGACCCTGGGGACAGGAACAAGCGGTTAAGATAATGAATGAATACACCAACTTTTTAATGCCATTTTTATGTGTAATATTTGCCACACGCTTGTGTTGGGAATTCCCAAAGCAGGAGAATGTTTCCTAGCTGAATGATGCGGACTTCTTATTACAGATGCACGCACACTTTCGACATTTTCCGGCGTGTCGAACTGTACGTGGCTTACCGAATGGTTGCGTTTTCAAGGCAGAAGCGTTGTTACAAAACATTTCAACCCGATTTTTTAAACTGTGTTCTGACAAGGCACAGCACTTTGACGAGGAACATTGAACGTAATGTGAAATAGCCACTGAGTAGCAAGTCACCGTTTTTTAAAAAAATGTTTCAACAATGAACATGTGATGTTGTGCTGACATGTGCTCAATGTTGACTAAATCGGCATCAACTGAGCTACTGCTTCTCCACCAGTCACTACTCTAATCAAACTAGCGTCTGAGAAATAAGCATATGAAAATCATCAGATCTCTCTGTCTCACCCTGTTTAAACTGTGTTCAGTAGAACTGAATCAACACTTCTGACCAATCAGGAATGAAGAATATAAAAGTGTAGGAATGAGGTCAGTGTGCCGCATTGCTCATGGCATTGGTTTATTTCTGCCCTACTTTGGAATCAAGGTTTTGAGGTCATGTTGCAAAGAACTTCATAAATATATATAAATTCATGGTTAGTATACCATAGAATGGCACGGTATTATGTATAAGAATGAGGTTTGATTGTTTAGATATCTTTGTAGACCATAAAAAATGTGTCTTGGGATGTCTGTGGCTACAGGGCGAGAAAGAAATGAAGGGAAGCCAGTATTACAGGCCTAAATTTGCGATGCACGGTCAAAGAATACAATATCTTGGTCTGTCTCCATCTCTCCGTGTCTCTCTCTAACTCCGTCCTGAATCCTGTTTTTCCAGCAGGGTCTCACTCCTGACATTGTGCACTACTTGGCCTTTTTCTCCTACTTCGCCCTCCAGCTGGCGCAGCTCTTCCTCAGCTGTTTCGCAGACCAGGCTCCTCCAGGCAAAGCCGTCCTCCAGGTACGAGTCTACGAGACACAAAAGACTCAGTGAGCCAACATGTCATTTAGTCAGCTTTATGAAATACAAGACCGCACCCCAGCAGCAGAGGACACGTGCCGTAAGCCGTGCCTTGTCATTAGCGAGAGCTCATGATTGCTTCAAGGATGTGTTTTGAAGATTGGTTAACTGTTGAGTCATCTTTAGGAACGAGGCCCTCCTGCCTTGATAATGATATCTACCCATTATAGTCCTGAGACTGCGGAGCACAGAAACCAATATCTCGGTGTTTACTATGAAAAATACACGCAAGGCCAAACACACACAGACACACACACAACAAAAAAATACGTAATGACGTCTTTAGAGGTCTTAAAAGATAAATTGGACACATAAAAAAAGTCCAGGTCCACCTTTAGTTTAGGATAATATTGGTCTTTCTTTTGCTCCGTATTAACTTTTGATGTCTTCTGCATGAGCACAGATTTTGTGGGGTTTCTGATCAGAAATGTAAAAAAAAATAAACTAGACCTCACTAATACCTATTTATGTCTATTTCACGTCTTCAGGTGCTCTGGAATCTGAATAGTAAGAATGATGAAATAGTAGTGGGCAATAAACATGCCCTGCTTTATTTTGTGTGTGTGTGTGTGTGTGTGTGTGTGTTTAATGAAGTTGAAGCCACAGACATGGGTGCCACACCCCATGCTACTCTCCTGGCTCAGTCACTTCCTGAGTTATTCACAGCATGCCATTGAGTGAGACCTCCGGTGAAGAGACGTACGTGTGTGTGTGTGTGTGTGTGTGTGTGTGTGTGTGTTTGGGTGGATGGGGACAGGGGCAGAGCTGAGGTCAGCGGTGGGTGGAAATGTATAGTAACTTGGCCCATGCCAGCCTCACATACTCCGTCTCTCTCTCTCTCTCTCTCTCTCTCTCTCTCTCTCTCTCTCTCTCTCTCTCTCTCACACACACACACACACACACACACACACACACACACACACACACACACACACACACACACGGAGCATCAGGTCTGTCACTTACTCACTCAGACACTCTCACTGATTTTCTGTTTACTCTCAGCGCACTGTGGCCAGGTGTTTTTTTCCCCTACTGTAAAACTCACTCAAAATGCTTTAATAACAAACGTGTGTTATTTATCCAAACCATACTTATTCCTATAACATGTATACAGTAACATATCAATATTAACCTGGTCTTTGTTTTTTTTTGCAGAATGCGTGCCCTGTACAGGATGCGTCATTTTTGTCAAAGATGCTCTTCTGGTGGTTCAGCGGGTAAGACAGACAACCTCATCTTAATCTGTGTCTTTTGGATATTTGTTTTGTGTCAAATCACCTTTTTTTTAAAAAGTCATTTAAAGCAAGAAAGCTTACAATGATGCACATTTTGATAGATACAAGTCTAGGAACAAGAAAGTTAGAAACCACACCTTCGTTTATGGATATCAAATAAAAGCTCTTGGACCCGAGTGCTGTTGGATTCTCGATTCTGACTGGTCAGAAGGTGTTGATTCATTTTCTATACCAGCAGCTCTGAAGCTGTAAAATCACAGGTTTATAGTCATGTGCTTCTTTTAATACATGTGGTTATTTATTTATTTATTTATTATTGATGGACGAAGTCTCCAGTGTCCAGAGATTTCTTGATTACATGGCAAGCTGCATTTCTTTGTCTTTTTAAAGAAAGAGAGAGAGAGAGAGGTGAGGGAATGGCGGTTCACACTTGCTGTGATGCAAGTACTAGCAGGACTAAACTTGTTTTGCAGACATTATGAAACATTAAATGTAACTATAAATGGATAAAACACAATGGTTATATCACATTGTTCTGTTATGAATAAAAAAATTATAATCACTGGCACATGGCTGTGGTATAAGAGGATTAAAGCACTTGTTGTTGTTCCTGGAAACATGTTGTTATTGTAAAACGGTCGACTTTAGGGTGGTAACTGGCTGCATCACTCCGCTCCAGTATAATGTTGATTAGTTTTCTGGAACAGCACTCCTCGTTGTGCTGTGTTCAGTAACTCTCTGGAGTTATTTTGTCCAGATGCAGGATCCAGTCCTTAACTTTGTAGATAAATTGTGAAAAAAAAACCCACAGTGTACTATAATAGACGACCTGATCTGTAAGCATTGTTGTGAATATGTAAGTGTATAAGTGTGTGTGTTTGTGTTTTTCGGGCAGGTTGGTTGTTAAAGGGTACCGCACCCCTCTCCAGGCAGAAGATCTGTGGTGCCTGCGTGACGAAGACGCGTCGCATAAAATCCTCTCGGATCTGGAAGAGGAATGGACCGCCGAACGCACCAAACTGCAGCAGTATGAAGTTTTGTATAATCAGTATATAATCAGTAGTTCAGTATAATCCCATCTCTATCCATACTCATATTCCCATTCCATCCCAGTGGAGAAACTTTTTTTTTTTTTCACATTTGACAAATTACAGGGTTTCTTGAGTGAAATCTGCTTAATTAGGTGCACTTACAGTGTCGTATTTAAAGTAGTTCATAGCAGTGTTATAAGATTAAACCCCCACTAGACGACACACACTCCTGCTTCTGGTTTGGTCTTGGCTGAAATCCGCAAGACGTGACATTTAGGCAAGTGTGTGGTTCCTTTTGTTGCTTGGTCTTGGATATAATAGCAGCACAGTCAACTGGATCTTCTTCAAAAGCTTCATATGCGAGAGGTCAATTGCCATTTACGATCTGTGGAAAGCTGACGCATATTGCAGCCAAGCTGACCCTGTTTTTAATTAAGAACTTAAAAGATGCAGAGCTTTTTGTGTGTATGCTCAAGGCTTTTCCTTTCTTAGCACATCCAATTTTTTTTAAACAAGCTGCATGAGTTGGTTAAAGTCTGTTCCTTATTAATGTCTAAATTTTTTGTTTGTTTGTTTGTTTGTTTGTATGATCACTAGGCAGGAGAAGCAGCTCGGCAACAGCGTGGTGTTGGGAACCCGCTTGCCGGATCAGGCGCAGCTCCTGAGGAAGCTGCGGAAGGAACAAAGCTCAGGTTTCTGTCTTTTACGGACGCTCGCTCGCAACTTCGGGCCCTACTTCCTGTCTGGAACGCTGTGCCTCGTTGTCCATGATGCTTTCATGTTTGCCATTCCACAAGTCCTCAGGTAAGCATCAAAGCAGGAGGCACAATCTGGTCCTGTCTGGTTCTTTCTAAGTTGCCCATGGAGCGAGGCAGGTTTACGAAACTAGTCCTCATTAAATAAACACAGACTCTGAAATAAACCGTCTCCTGATGGTTCAAAGACACGTCTCCAAATGTTTTTTCGGTGTCCATTGTACGGTTCATGATATCTCAGAAAAACAGGAAGTCACAGTTTGGAGCAGGTGTTCGGCCAGTCGGTGTCAGTCTAGCCAGGGAGAGATTGGGTTGTTTATGCCCACAGAGGGGCAATTATGGCTTAAAGTCTGAACGCTGGTCAGAACCAGCCACCGCAGCCCTGTGCCCGGTGTGGACGCGTCGGCTCCAGTGATGCTGAGCAGAGCTGCTGAGGTTGTGGTCGAAAAAGCAGCCACGGCAGGAGAGTCAGCCAGCCAACCAGAAGTACGAGACAACCACCAGCGAACTACGGCAGTAAACATCGCCCTTTTTGCTCTGCATTAAAGACCTACACTGATTGTGTCTGGAATCTTTATAGGGCCAGCTGATGGCAAGGAATGCTATGTTTCTAAGAATGCATTGTTTTTAATGAACTGTGTCGTTAACTCTGAACTCAGACAAGCTCTTGCTGGGCGTACAGTAATTAAACAAACCCCTTTCAATTTTCACTTTCTTGATATAGAAACTTGACCTTTTTTGCGCCTGGTCTGCACTTTTCTCCGGCCAAAGATAAGCTTTGTGGAGCATTTTTCCTTTCCTAACGCTTCCAGCATTCGTCCCACTCTTCATTCTTCATTGTTGGTGCTTAGATGGAAAGCTGATACCTTCTTCAAATTGTGCTTAAAATTGTTTCGTTTTCTTATTTTACACATTCAGCCTCATTTAAACTGTGATTTGAGATTTGCAATATTAAATTCTTTACATTATTAACCTCATGAACAAGTCTTGATTAGCCAGTTAGGCCAGTTAGCCTTCTAACCATTTGGTTGCTAGACCTTTTACATTTTCCTTATGCCTATTTTGATGTCAAAGTGAAATAGACATACGTCCAGATTCTTTTCTGGTGTGGATACCTGATGATGGTAGCCCTTGTGTTTACTTTTTTGTGCTGCGATTTACATTTTCGTCACATTATATAACACAGGAGCGCAAATTAAACAACTTAATCTCCAAAATGTATCATATCTACAGTATAACATCACATCGAGCAGATTTACCTATGTTTTTTTTCTAATATATTATTTTTAATTCATGACCCCCCTTTACATTTACTAGAGCAGATCTTTAAGTACGAACTGCCTCAGGTTTTAAAGCTCTTCCTGCCTGTATCTTTAGCCTGCTGTTGGGCTTTATGAGGGAGGAGGACGCTCCACTGTGGAAAGGATATTTCTACGCCACGCTCATGTTCCTCCTGTCCTGCATGCAGTCCCTCTTTAACCACCAGTACATGTACTCCTGCTTCACCGTGGGCATGAGAGTCAAGACGGCCGTCATGGGCCTCGTCTACAGGAAGGTAGGATATTTTTTGGATTTTTTTTTTCTAACGACAGACAGTGTAAACACATGCTCTAAGTTTATACATGCTCTAAGCTGAAGTGAAAGCAGTCTGTACTAGTAAAAATAGCTGGTGCAGATTGTAAAGCAGCCATTTTTTTAAACAACATCTTACCTGTGAATTTAACATGAGATTTGGTTGATGTGGTGTAACATAATTATAGCACACAGCATCTGGGAGAAGAATTAATATCATTAGGTAAGAAAATATAAGAAAATAAATCCCTGACAATGATGTGATGTGACATGGTGCAACGTGAATCCAACCTGAAGTGGATAATTTCCTGTAAAAACAAACCATGGCGTGGAACATCGTTTTAGCATCTGTAATAAAGATGTCCTTTCCTCATCATAATTTCTTTTTGGTCTTTTGAAGTTAGAAGATATAAAAAAATTAATAAATAAATGTTACCATCTTCCGCTACAAACCATCCTCTGAAACAGTCCTCAATCCTGAAGACTTTCCTCCGGTGGAAAGCCTACTGGTCATAACAAATCACCTTTTATATACAGAAAACCTCATCATATCAATGAGTTTCTTTTAAAATCAGTTTATTATTAAGTTTCCATTATATGAAGCATCAGCCGTACCTGCTGCTGAAGTTGTTAGTATAGAAACATATATAGAATACAGAATATATAAGAATTATAATTAATACTAAAGTCTAATGATGAAATTTGGACCAGAATCACATCCGGCTTTTCCGTCTGCCTCTGTAGTCTCTGGTGATAAACAGTGCAGCGCGGAGGACGTGTACGGTAGGAGAGATCGTGAACCTGGTCTCGGCTGACACCCAGAAGCTCATGGATTTTGTCGTGTACTTCAACGCCGTGTGGCTGGCTCCCATAGAGATCGCCCTCTGCCTCTTCTTCCTCTGGCAGGTGAGCTTCTCAAGTTTTTTTTGTAACTTTCAACACAAATGTGGTCTCATTTCTGACCTACATTTTTGCACACTGTTCCTTTATCAGCACCTGGGACCATCCGCTCTGGCTGGCATCACCACCGTCTTTCTCATCTTCCCTCTGAACGGATTCATCGCCAAGAAGAGAAGCAAACTACAGGTGCTGTAGCAGAGACGCTGGACGATTGAATGAACTGAAGTAAAATAAAGCCTTTTGGGTAAACAGGTCAAAAAAAGGAAGGACTGCGGCTGCAGAATATTTAAACTAGTTAAATGTTTATATAACTTCAGTATCAGACGGTCAGCAATGAACAGTTTTGCCTCAAGCTGTCGTCTGCTAGAAACCGTTCCAAAAACGTTAATAAATCAGACGCTTTGGCTACCAGAGTCCAGCTGAGATTCAGGTGAATGAAAAGACAAAGTGCACTTATTTTAACTAATTTGACCACACCAAACCATAATCCCGGACAAAGGGTCAATGTTAAAGTTCAGCAGCTGCTTCAGTGAGAACGGAGCAGAGTGTGGGTGTGTGGCTTGGATTCAAGCTCCTCATTCCTTTGATGTCTCTGCATTTCCTTAGACAGGAGACAACCACAGTGCAACAAGTGGTATTATTTTTTTTATCCCGCCTTTTGAAAACAGCAGATGCTCACACCCTTGGGTAAAGTCATAGAACTTTGGTTGTAACCTTGGCCCGTGTCTATGTCTGGACCTTCTGAGTTGCGAGACTCTGGCTGACCCAGTTTTCTAGAAATATCACGTCATAACTGCAGGTTCGCTTATGATAATTGAGATATATATACTGTGTTTATACAAAAAAGCAGGGAATGTGGTAAAAACCCAGGACTTTCTGTGATTAAATGGTGGACATTTAAATATTTTAACAGACCGGAGATTTTCTCCACATTCGCCATTACCATCATTCCCACCATATACTTGCTGAGTTACTCTATAAAGATTCAGACTGAGTCAGAACCTAAGCATTATGTTAGCACCGTAATCTTGAATAGTTCATTTTGGAATTTGCAGGAGATCCAGATGAAGTTCATGGACGGCCGAATCAAGCTCATGAACGAAATCCTGAACGGCATAAAGATCCTGAAGTTCTACGCCTGGGAAAAAGCTTTCCTCGAGCAGGTCTTGGGTTACAGAGAAAAAGAGCTCCGAGCCTTGAAGAAGTCCCAAATCCTCTACTCTATCTCCATCGCTTCCTTCAACTCTTCATCGTTCCTGGTGTGTAGCAGTGATAATGACTAGATCATCCACCATTTCTGCAGCAATACAATATAACCAAAATGTGTTTTTTTCCCTCCCGTCCATTCTCAGATCGCCTTTTCCATGTTTGGCGTGTATGTACTCATAGACGACAAGAACGTATTGGACGCTCAGAAGATTTTCGTCTCCATGGCGCTTATTAACATCCTCAAGACTCCTCTAAGCCAGCTTCCTTTTGCCATGAGCACCACCATGCAGGTACCACCATCTCTGCCAGTAAAAGTGTCTGGATCCTGTACTCCACATATTATATGATTATATGATATCAGACCCTTATTTTCAGAGGTGTCTTTTACATCACAGGCTGTTGTCTCGCTCAAGCGTTTGGGGAAATATTTGTGCCAAGAAGAGCTGAAACCAGACAACGTGTCCAGAGACGCTTTTAAGGCGGGTGAGTTGTACAATACAATATCTTTTTATTAAGGTGCTATAATATGCACAGAGTATTTAGTTTGAAATGGCCGTGCAACAGATTGATGTTAATTTGTCAACAGCAGCTGCTGAATTTCAGGGCCGTGTGGCAGCATTGCTCCACTTCCTGTTACTTTTGGAGAGTTAGAGAGAGAGAGAGAGAGAGAGAGAGAGAGAGAGAGAGAGAGAGAGAGACATTAGAGATGCAATGCAGCAGCCCGTGCTAGACTGTGGTTTCAACACAGCCATCTATTTTAGTGAAACACAAACACATTTTGGCCCAGTGAACTGTCAGCACATTTGCAGACGGCTCGTGAAAACTGCTATTTTGAAGATGATGCTAATTAGACTGCGCGTAATTAAGGAGCCGCTTTGATGCCACAAGCTACCAGAGAGGAAGTTTACTTTCACAGACAGTCCTCTGCTCTCACCTTAATGGTTCCCATACGGTAGAACAGCATGCACGTGTACGCTTTGGACACACGTGGGTCGAACTGCTACTGTGTAAACACCAGACGGTGAAGACTTGTTGTTAATGTTTCCCTCGCTTTCTTTCTCTTTCTCTCTCTCTTTTCTCACTCAGACGAAGACGGTGTCGTGGTTGAGAACGGGACTTTCAGTTGGTCTAAAGACGGTCCTCCTTGTCTGAGAAGGTACAACGATAAGATACGTAAAGGATAAAACACTCAGGGGTGTGACAACCTAGGAAAATACTCAATAATGTAGAGTTACTTTTATTTTTACCATGCAAAAGTTGATTATTTTCCAATAACAGCACAAAAGTGTTGTGGGGCAGCCGTAGACTTGTGGTTAAGGAACCAGCGTGTGACCGGAAGGTCACTGGTTCGATCCCCCCAACCAATAAGTGACGACTGAAGTGCCGTTGAGCAAGGCACCTAACCCCCAACTACTCCCCGGGCGCTCTGAACGAGGCTGCCCACCGCCCCGGGCTAGTCTGCGCTCACTTCACTAATGTGTGTAAATGTGTGTGTTTCACAGCACGGATGGGTTAAATGCGGAGGACAAATTCCTCTGTGTAGGAAAATACTTCACGTTCACGTTTATTTCTCTGATACCACAGCAATAAACGTTCCATCCATGAAATCCATGAAACTAGCTCATGCTGTCTCCTACATTATATCAGCTATAAATATTTGATTCTTTACTAGCATCCATTTTTTCAGCTGTGAAACCACAAGGCACTCAGTCATGAAGACTTTCCTGTGCTGGAAAAGTTACAGCTTTACCTTTGACTGTTGTAAAACGCCAACACTGGAGACTCCTTTCTTAATGTGTTAAATGTAATGTTGCCTTACGTATTCTCTTCCATTCGCACTCCTAGTACAAAAGCAGGTTAAGATAAGCCTGTGATTCACCTCGCAGCTGGAACTACTGTCAGAGCTGCAGTCATAGTGCTGTGCTATAAGCTTAATGAATGAATTATCCACTTGTAATTAGCATCAGGGTGTAAATATACGTGTTGTATTTGTAGGATCAGTGTGAGAGTTCCTCGTGGTGCACTGGTCGCAGTCGTTGGCCATGTCGGCAGCGGAAAGTCGTCCTTGCTCTCTGCTATGCTCGGAGAGACAGAGAGAAGAAGTGGTAGTGTTTCGATCAAGGTAACAATCCATACATTATACAATATGGTTTAGAATTCTGATTACGTCTTGGTGTATCTTGGACTCTTTTTTATGGACTCCGTTCATGTTTTTGTAGGGATCGGTGGCATACGTCCCTCAGCAGGCCTGGATTCAAAATGCTACGCTGCAAGACAATATCTTGTTTGGTAGGGAGAAGAAGAAGAGCTGGTACCAGCGTGTGGTGGAGGCCTGCGCTCTGCTGCCCGACCTGGACATCCTGCCAGCAGGAGACGCCACTGAGATCGGCGAAAAGGTGCTCGTGAACTCTGCTTATAAAGACAGCTTGAGGGTTCCTCAAGGGTTCTTTGGATAGTTGAGTGTTTTTAAGCAAAGGAATTCTACTTGAAACCCTTTTTGCAGGTTCTGCCTAGAAATCAACCAAAGAACCATTAAGGGTTAGTTTTGTTTAAATTGTTTAAAATTTGTTTACACATCCAAGGAACCCTTGAGAAACCCTTTTACTTCTAAGAATGCCTCTGCGCTACCATTTTTACTCTATAATCTAACCTCTAAGATATTATAGTATGTAGAGAAAATCTAGCTCCCTGCAGTGAAATAGTCAGTTTGCGAATGCAGAAGACCTCCTCAACTAAACCGCTTGAGTGATTGTGGAACTGTAAAGTGTAGGTGCAACTCTGAGAGCTTTGGGTTCTGGGTGGCTCCTGCTTTGTATAGTATAAACAGCTCTGTCCAGAGAAGACACTTGGGTAGGAGGTGTTAAATATTGGGGGAAGTTAGAAAGGAGCATAAGAGTTTATAGAAGGTTACCTTTGAAAAAGGTGTGCTCCCAAACGCTACTTATTTCGTAACATTTTTTGCAAGTGTGTCTTTACATTCCTAAATTGTATTCGCAGGGTTTGAACCTGTCCGGAGGTCAGAAGCAGAGGGTGAGTCTGGCTCGTGCTGTCTACAGGAAAGCTGATCTCTATTTACTGGATGATCCTCTCTCTGCTGTGGATGCCCATGTGGGTCAGCACATCTTCGATAAGGTCATCGGGCCCAAGGGTGTTCTGAGAGACAAGGTGAAATAAAGCTCTTTCTTTCAAAGAGAGAATTAAAATAGCACCGTTTTTAACATCAGTGAATGTGACAAGTATATGTGAGCAAACATGTGCTAGTGTTTGAGCTTTGCACATGCATTGGATTTGGCATGCCGTCAGACATAGCGCACTGTATGCAAAAATTGCTCAAATCCACTTCTAAAAATTATCCCTGAATATTTGGCTGGCAGTGCAGTTCTCTATGAAGGTTTACATTGTTCTACTTTTGGCAGACTCGCATCCTGGTGACCCACGGGACAAGCTTCCTGCCGCAGGCCGATCTGATCCTGGTGCTGGTTGAGGGAGAGATCACGGAGAGTGGCTCCTACCAAGAGCTGCTGAATCGTAATGGAGCCTTCGCAGAGTTCATCCACACTTTTGCCAGCTCTGAGAGGAAGGAGTGTTCCACACAGAGAGGTACACCAAACACCAAACACCAAAATATCTTGTCATGTTTGAACAATAGAGTTGAAATAATACCAATACTGGTACTGAGTCGTAGTTAAATAGTATTCATGCATCCCTATTGGAGGGTCTTATTAACCCTTAGTCATATTGCTCAGCCTTTAATTTTGACGCAAAATGAGAACTTGTGTTTTTGTTCCAGGCTCCAGAAAGTCCTGCTCAAGACTCAGTGTAACTGATTTCATGCCGTTCTCCAGGGATCTCTCTCAGGAGCAACTAATTGGGTGAGCATACCCAAAGAAATACTAGAACAGGGGCATCCCCAAAGAGCTGCAGGTTTTTCGATCCAACCAAGCAGGTGCCACACCTAATGGTCAACTGAATGCCCATGTTAACTGACTGAACATGTGGAACTGAGTTGCTTGGAATGAAATATGCAGCCACTTTGGCCCACTGCAGATAAAACTGGAAACTCTTGCACTGATATCTAATTGAAAGATATTTATTAGGATTCATGAGATGAAAACTGGATCTGGCTGTAGAACCATTTGCATTCACTGACCCTCCTTTGTCTTTATCACAGTGGTGACACAAACAGTGTCACGATTCAGAGTGTAGACCCTGATATTGAGCAGGAACAAATTCCTGAAGACCTGGGGAAACTGACTGAAGTGGACAAGGCTCGGATAGGCAGGGTGAGTTTGTCATGCAGTCTAAAGATCAAAAGACGGTAAAGACTATAACCTTTCAGCTTTCAGCAAGATCAATGCTCTGTTGCTTTGTTCAATCTTATTCTATGGCTCAGATTTCTTTCTCCATCTACCTTCCCAGGTGAAACTGGAGATGTATGTTGAGTACTTCCGCACCATTGGTTTGGCTCTGATCGTTCCCATTCTGATCCTGTACGCGTTTCAGCAGGGCGCTTCTCTGGCGTATAACTATTGGCTCAGCATGTGGGCTGACGAGCCCATCATCAACGGTACACAGCTCAACACTGACATGAAGCTGGGGGTCTACGGAGCGCTCGGGTTTGCACAAGGTAATTGATAAGTGGTTCCTGCCCAGTCCTATGCACAATTACAAATTTTTAACTACCAGTAATCAGTCAACCAGTGAAACCAGTGGGCTTTATTAGTACTCAGATGAGTCAGAAGATCAATTGCTGGTGAATAAGCAGCCTGAACCAAAAATACCTTTATTCACTTGTGCACTCAGCTTGAACTTAGCTTGCTAACCCACAAATCTAGCCTCGTTATGCTACATCCTTTGTGTTTTTGCCATGTCAAAAAAAACCCTATTTTTTATTTCAGGCATAGCCATTTTTGGCACCACAGTGGCCATCTCTATCGGAGGAATCATCGCATCTCGCCATTTGCACTTGGACCTGCTGAAGAACGTGCTTCATTCACCCATGTCCTTCTTTGAGTCCACTCCCAGCGGCAATCTGCTAAACCGCTTCGCCAAGGAGATTGACGCCATCGACTGCATGATACCCGATGGCCTTAAGATGATGTTGGGCTACGTCTTCAAGCTGATGGAGGTCTGCATCATAGTGCTGCTTGCCACACCTTTCGCCGCAGTCATCATTCTTCCTCTGGCACTGCTCTATGCTTTTGTACAGGTAAGCAACAACACATTGTGCTGTTTGGAATGGACCTTTTTTTACATTATGTTGGATTCTTTTGACTGAGTTTTGACTTTGTATCTCCCGCTTGCTTACTGAAGAGTTTCTACGTGGCCACTTCATGCCAGCTTAGGCGTTTGGAGTCTGTGAGCCGCTCTCCCATCTACACCCACTTTAACGAGACGGTGCAAGGCGCCAGTGTGATCCGGGCCTTTGGTGAGCAACCACGCTTCATTCTGCAGGCCAATCAGAGGGTGGATCACAACCAGACTGCCTATTTCCCACGATTTGTGGCAACCAGGTAAGACACCTGACTGTTCAAAGATGGTTTCTTGCATAATCAGGCATTTAACCATTTGGATTCTGGGAAAATACGATCACCAAGGTGGAATTCAGCTATTGATTTGCCCTTTCCTGATGGTCTGAGGTTGCTCATTGGGTAAAGTTCAGGCATAACGATCAGAAGGTTATAAAGGTTCAAATCTTAAGGCATTTTACACTTGGCCCAAATATATAAGTCTGCACCCAGGACAGATTCGTGGCTTGTTTGAGGGAGGGGTTGATAATCACAGGTTTGGTTTAATCACCTAAAATAGCAGAAATGATTGGACACTCCATCCATCACGTTTGTCCACACAGATTTGCAAAAGAGTAGGCATAAGGTTCATCCGTTTGCCGTGGTACCAACACTCAGGGGCCATTCTTGTATAAGAAGTTCCATCTCCTCCTCTGACAACAACAGTCCTTTGAACAGCATCTCAAAAATAGAAACAGGAAGTAATGTGAAAAGTTGAACTTTGCATGCAGTGCTCATAGCTTTCATACCTTTTGCAGACTGCGCCATGGTTCGGTTAAAGCCCAAGACCACCATTTGAGGACCGGTGATTGATTCTCTGGGTGACTCCCAGGCCTGAAAACAGTTTTCACCCTTCACTATATGTACTGAACTCTTGGTGCAAACGGCCTAGAGTCTGGAAAAAAAACCACAAGTGTGAAACAGAGCTTCCACTGTTGGGCTCTTTAACAAAGCCATTAAACTTCAGCAGCTCTGATGTATGTATGCTTGGAATGGACTCTGCCACACTTTGGTTACACAGAAGTCTTAGGATAGTAATTAGTGGTTAACTAGTAATTGGAAGGGTCAAATCCAAGGGCTGTAAGAGAACCACTGTTGAGCCACTGAGTAAGACTCTTGACCTTGAAAAGATATCCTTGGTCCACATCCTGTCTCGAATGAATCTACTTCCTCCAGAGTGATATAAACAAAATGCTGTACACATTTCTTTCCTATGCGGTGCTCTTTTCTTGCACTCACCAGCAGCATGACATTCTGGGGTTACAGTGATGTTAAGAAATGCCAAGGTAGCAGTATGGAATAACAAAGTGTCTTTCTGAAAGCATAGGCTGCCGTTTGTTTGCAAACGTCACACACAGGCATTTGAAACCAGTCTCAGCAAAAAGCCACCGAGATCTTTTAGAGGTCAATGGTGTTAAAAGACTGGGATTCTTTATGCCCTTTCTTTGCAAACGTCACAGCTGTTAAGGTCACTTTCATTCAAACCAAAAAACACGCCTTGTAGCTTGTAGATCTGTGGGGTTGACAAGTGTTTATTTGCTCCTCTGCAGGTGGCTGGCTGTGAACCTGGAGTTCCTGGGTAATGGTGTTGTTCTCGCTGCTGCCATTCTGTCCGTGATGGGCAAAGACACTCTGAGTCCTGGGATTGTCGGCCTGGCAGTGTCTCACTCCCTCCAGGTGAGAGTTATTATCAAATATTTGTAATCCCAGCCATGCGAGAAATTGCACAATGATCTCCTGGAGCTGTCACTGTCTCCTTCTCTCTGGTCTTTGTTCTGCTTTTGCAATGTTTAGTCTTATACACTGTCTAACCTCAGAGAGAATCCTACCATCTTGCAAAAGCACCACCTCATTGAACATGTCTTCATTTGAGGCTTTTTTTTTTTTTGAGATGACAAGGAAACCGAAAGCTTTAGTCCAGGCTTATAGAGATCCACAACTTCCAGCATGGATTTGAACTAAGCTTTATTTGTTTATGTTTCAGGTGACGGGCATCCTCAGTTGGATTGTACGGTCATGGACAGATGTAGAGAACAACATAGTGTCCGTCGAAAGAGTGAAAGAGTACGCAGAGACACCCAAAGAGGTGAGCGAAGAGTGGACAAAGTGTAGGCCAGTTCCTCTGTGTATATAATTATACAGTTTGGTATACAGTTGTTATACCACAAGGATACAGCGTTCTTGAGTCTGATTTGACACTTTTTCGTATAACAGCAGCTGTGACTGTAGTTCTGGCTGCAAATCACAAAACATTTATACTAATTAAAATCGTTTTATCATTTCTGTAGTATCAGTGAAGTCAAAGGGGTTTGTATGTTTCCAGACATGGGACAAGTTTAGGACAAAGAATTTTACCATTTCCCGAAGCAATAGGACCACCTTGTGACTTGTGACTTGCATGTGCAAATGCATACACATGACCTCGGATCTGAAATCAAAACAGGTCTTAGAATCATATTTGTCCATAAATGGGGAGAAGATCATCCTATATATTCTCTTTGCAGGCTGCCTGGAGCGCAGAAGACATTTCTCTACCACTCTCTTGGCCCCAAACAGGAACCATAGAGTTCCAGGATTATGGGCTGCAGTACCGTAAAGGTCTTGAGCTCGCTTTGAAAGGGATCTCACTACGTATCCAAGAAAGAGAGAAGGTAAAAAAAAGGATTGACGTAATTCATCATACTTACCGAAATACTGCTCAGTTCAATGCCTCATACATACCTTACAGCATGTCTTTTTTATTAATCGTTAAATTGCACCGTCATGCTTTCAGATCGGCATTGTGGGAAGGACCGGTGCAGGGAAGTCATCACTGGCCCTGGGAATTTTCCGCATCCTAGAGGCAGCGAAAGGAGAGATATACATAGACGGGGTGAACATTGCTAAGCTTGGACTCCATGATCTGAGATCCCGCATCAGTATCATTCCGCAGGTGAGAATCCAATGAACGAGCCCAATTATACTATAAGCTTTAACATATAACCAATGATCTTTAGCTATCTGAAAGGCTCCTTAAAGACTCCTATGGTTGGTTCTTTCACACGTTCCTACAGGATCCTGTGCTGTTTTCCGGGTCCTTGCGTATGAACCTGGATCCGTTTGATGCCTACTCCGACGAGGAAGTCTGGAGCACCTTAGAACTGGCGCATCTGAAGCACTTCGTCTCCGGGCTGCCTGACAAACTTAATTACGAGTGCTCAGAAGGAGGAGAAAACCTTAGGTGAGAAGATTGAGCTTCTTCTACCAAAATGAACAATGTTTAAATATCTACAGTACTATTCCCTGCGAATGTCTTTACATCTGCTGGTGGATTCATCACTATTTTCTTGTCCTACAGTCTTGGCCAGAGGCAGCTGGTATGTCTGGCGAGGGCTCTCCTCCGGAAGACCAAGATCCTGGTTCTGGATGAAGCCACGGCGGCAGTGGACCTGGAAACGGACACGTTAATCCAGTCCACCATCCGCAGCCAGTTTGAGGACTGCACAGTGCTCACCATCGCACACAGACTCAACACCATCATGGACTACACCAAGTAAGTGTTCACAGTATGTAGGTGGTAGCCATGTGACAGATAACATATAAATACAGACACAAATAGGATGTGTGCTATTCGATTATAACCAGATACAGGGCATCTGGCTAAGCCTTGAGAAAGTAACACATTAGAGAAAAAAAGATTTCATAACGATGTATTGCTTCTTTGCAGGGTTCTCGTAATGGACAAAGGGCACATCGTTGAGATGGACTCCCCCGCAAACCTGATTGCACAGAGAGGCCAGTTTTACCGGATGTGCAGAGAAGCTGGGTTGGTGTAAACGTGCACCAAAGCTGTGCAGTGCTGGTCGTGAACTGGTTTTGTAGCCCGCTGGCGCAACCTTGTGGTGGACTTCAAGCATTGGTCACACCGAGAGGCATCCTCCTGCTGGCCAGTGTCATAAATACAGGAAGAAAGAAAGAAAAGCTCAAACAAAAGCAACATGGTGCTTCCGTAAAAACAAAGATGGGTAATCATTTCCAGAAATTCCACAGTTTTGCTTTGTTTTTACAAAGGCAGTCATTTATTATTCAATGAGGCGAAGCTGAAAACGTATATACTCAGGTGAACGCGCTCAAGTGCGCCAGAACTGTACGTATTAACCATTTTGGAACTGGAAGATCTCTCAGTTCTTCGCTTGAGCCGGAGGAAAACGATGTGTAACATAGCCGTACATAACACGAGACAAGTGGCACCGTGTCTGGTCCTAGCTACGCCAAATCACCTAGATATTCCAACGCATCGAGAATGTGAATGACACAAAGCACTCCTACATGTAATGAAGGGAACATGCAAAGCACCAGGGCCACACGGCGCTTCTGTGTAGGAGAAGCTCGGGACGGATGGAGGGGGGGCGGAGAACAGGTTTACTGACAGTGCTGCTGCAAACACTCCATCCGCAGGAAACGAGCTCCAAAAGTGGCTCTTTATCGAGACGCTCCCACTCGGAAGCCATTTCAGTGTCTTTATGAAGCCTGGCCTGGAAGTCCGGGCTACGTTGCGGCGCCTGTTTATTTTTAACCATAGTAAACACGTAAATACGTTCAATAACTATTTTATAAAAAAAAAGACTTTCTTGTTTGAGCAAATCCAGATCTTTACGCTACTTAATTACTACAAATGGTAGTGATCTGATTTGAAGAACATGGGCTACGTTACACTTGATTTTCTTCGATTTCTTTTTACAATTTTGCACTTTTTCACAAATGTTTTTAAATCCAGCAATTATATTTTATATATGGTATGTATTATAATGTAAAATTTTATATAATAGACATAATATAATAGCTCTGTTACTGTAACTCATCAGAGAGGCTACTTAGAAACATTACGAAACTATGCAAAGCTGAAAGTTCAGGTGCCTTTGCATTTATTTATACGTGCTCTTTTATGTATTGAAAGTTCTTCTAAAGTTGGTTTGTATGTATTTTTTATCTGTATATATACACAATAAATTTTGTTTTTTGGACAATAATCTGCTTAAGTATTGACAATCTGTACAAGATTGAGACACCAGACACAAAGCACTGGCAAAAAATAATCTGAGTACCAAACTATATTTATTGTATACAGTAGTAAAGGACAACAAATAATGTACAAATCAGTACAGAAAAAAAATTAGACCACACGGACGCTGATTCAGTCCCAACCCTTTATGATGCCAGACTGCAAGTTGGGACGAATAAGATTACGCCTCTCCGGGATGACAGACGTCCGTCACAGAGCAGGGCAAGTGACGACTTGTTGCCTTTGAAAGATGACAGAAGTGACGGAGGGGAAAGAAAAAATTTGGGACTTATTGAGATATATAATAAAAACCCGGACTGATCCGGGAAATTTTTGGGGTTTGGTCCGAGAAGAGACCGAAGATCCCTTTAATCTCTGCAGCTGGACCAAGTAACGAGGCTGTGCGGGCATCCTTTCGGCTAACAAACGTGACGTGGATTAAAAATAGAATTAAAGCTGCGCAAAACAGAGAAAAAGGAAGAAGAAGAAGAGGAGGAAGAAAAAATATCAACTCTCCTTATAATTTGGCTTGGTTTCATACTGAATGGGAACTGATTTATTTATCAAACTCAAGGCTTGGGATTCTCAAGAAAATAGGCCTCCTGTTCATACAGTGGCAGCCATTTTGAACCTTACGGCAGCCATCTTGGATTCTCCTCAGCCACGTTACCTCATGTATCATTAAATATTGTAAGAAGGGTGGTGGTGGGGGAGAAAGAAGGCGAGCCCGACCCTATGAAAACTAGGGAGGGCGTCCAAACAAACACGACAAAAAAAAAAAAAAAAAAAAAAAAAAAAAAGATTAAATAAACAGCACAGTTAAACATTTTGTGGATTGAGTCAAATAAAACAGCTGAGGGGGAGATCCCCTCGCTGTGTGGAGGGAGAGGGTTTAGCGACGGCCGCCTGTTTGCTGTTGAAATACGTCGATAGTGTCTTCGTCTTCCATCTCCAACTGCCAAAAAAAAAAGCTTTGTTAAGATGCTGATTTGTCACTATTGGCTAAATTTTAATTTAATAATGCTAACATTACCAGCTAGCCACTATAATGAATACGGTGGCTAGTATGCTAGCATGCTAGCAGGGATAACCTGCCCTACGTTCACGCCAGCGAGCGACAAGCAACGATGAGAAGCCAGCCCGAACGTTTTTTGTTTTGTACATCATGACGTGCTTGATGGTGTACTAGCGCCGTTGGCGGAGTAGCAAAGACAGCTACATGTTCCCAAGCTTCTTCACGCTTTATTTGTAATGTCTGTTCACGTTCAGTGAGAGTTTGAAACTATAGAATGAAATAAAACGCACTTTCCTTTAACAAAACAGCACACGGGAACTAATGACAGGTAGGAAATAAAGTCGGAACACGTCGTAGCGCCTGAGGCAATCACCTGAGGCAATCACCTGAGGCAATCACCTGAGGCAATCACCTGAGGCAATCACCTGAGGCAATCACCTGAGGCAATCACCTGAGG
>JAOVVH010000015.1:6963570-6974842 GCA_028566435.1 Scorpiodoras heckelii
TTTCACTGCTTTTTTTGCAGTTACGAACAGGAACTACATCACCACTTATCATACTTGGTACGGTTTGGCTGATACAGAAACATGTCTGATGCGTGGCCCTTCGTATTAGCGCCCCATGAAGTAGGGGAGGCTCAAAGCACTTTTTAGGCAATAGCTTGAAAACAGTTTTGAATAAATATTTTGCATTTTTTATGACAGATTGGCTTCCAGGAGGTGTATTACCCTAGCTCAAAATGTAGCACTTTTGGCTCCCGAGTGGCACAAGAGAAGAGCACTTGCCCTATCACTTGGAGATCACAAGTTCGAATCCCAGTGATGCCATAACCACCCATGGCCGGGAGTCCAAAGAGCAAAATTAGCCAATCTCGGGGATGGAGGAGTAGCATACACTCTCTCCCATTTCAGTCACAGCGACACTAGCCAATCCTGGGTGTCTGTGAGCTCATGTATACAGAAGTGAACTTAAGCTAACATTTTGAAATTTGGCATGCTTATTTCACTAAATCCTTGCTCTTTCTCTCACTTTACGTGTCGGTCATGTTACTCACCACTATGTGGTACATCTAATGTATCCATTAAAATCATAGCACATCCTCACAGCGCTCTCCTTGAGTCATGTCTCCTCCCTTCTGCCCTGTTTCCTACCTTATTAAATGTTCCGGTTGTATGATTACCCTTAGAACAATTAAAATTGTTTAACCAATTAAAATTAATTTTAACCATCAAAACATTTATTTCATCAGTGTTCCTTGATTATCGTAACTATGCCAGGGGGAAATGGTCAAATAAGGCGTGTTAAAATATTAATAATGGAAACAATAGCTAAATGATATCACTTCAAGTGTTTATGCTAACCTTTTTGGTAATTCTTTACAGGTCTTTTACATCATCTGAAAAGCTTTTGAATTCTTTCAGCTGTAATACTGCCTCATAAACCGCCTTATTTAAATCAGGTCTGGAGACAGAAAGGGTTTTTTTTTTCTCTGATTTAAGACACATTTTTCCTTTGACTTTTCCTCCATTGTAAAAAAAGACAAATTGTCAAACAGAGTTAAAGTTTAACATTATGACCCAAACGTTAAGGGATGTGGTGTCCAAACCTTTATAATAGTCTGTTATTACACTCATAATAACAGACCGTTGTCCCTGTGTCAGGCTGTGAGTCCTTTTTTTGTGTGTTTCTTTTTAAACAAAATGAAATCATACACATTGCTGCGGTGATAAATTCCAATAATTTATTAAAGCATTTTGTAAAGCCAGTTACAAAAAAAAAAAAAAAAATTGCTCTCTTAAACAAGCACAGTCATATTTCTTTTAAATCTTATATAGAGTCATATAACGATACTGAGGAAGATTTACATTCAGGCCCTTTATTGGCTGCCTGCAGCTGAGCAAGGGTCCCAGTGTAAAGACTGAGAGAGATAGAACCAGTCAGCCGTGTGTTTGTATGTGTGTCTGTGTGTGTGTGCATGTGTGTGTGTGTGTGTCCCTTGCATGCATGTATTTGTGTGTGTTACATGATAACGGGGCATTATAAGAACTAGCTTGGATGCTTAAACAACAAACACACACATACACACACACACACACACACACACACAGCCCTACCCACTCACATAACACTTCAATACATCATTTCTGTGCATCTGTATCTCTCATCACACAATCCCAGCACTCACACCAGGCTACTCATGATCAAGGCTTAGATGTACACCTTATCCTGGACCAGCACAGACATCAGATCTCTGTCCTTTCCACTCTTAACATCATAAGAAGAAATAAATACACTGAACACAAACCAAAGCCCGCTTTCCCAACACACACCTTAACCTTTGCCTTAAATAACACTCACAATACCCATACTTATATACGTATGCTTATTTCTCCACAACCACAATCATAACCATAATCCATAAAGTTTTTTTGCTCGTGTAGTTTTAGTTCAAAACTCTCAGACATACGCTCAAAAAAAAAAAAAACTCGCATAATTGACATTGACAAACAGTTGCATATCAAACAGCAAAATTACACAGATACTGTCGTGAGATACGGTCGTTTTATATTTATATATTTTATTTTTTAAAAATCATCTATACAGGCATACTAGACTCTCATACTGCAGTGGTGATGAATAAGAGTCACTGATATGAACGTAATGTAGGATATTGTCCAGTAAAGTATAGTATGGGGGGTTGGGTGTGGGGTGGGGTGTGGGGTAGGGGTATGTTAACAGTAACTCCACTTTGTGATTATTTTCCTATAACACCACACCTTTTATACCACAGCCATTGAATCCACATATAATTACATTTAATGTTGTGGAACGTCTGTGACACAAGTTAGTTCCTGTTATCACGTACGTTATAGCAGCTATAAACAGTCATTACCTCACTTCCCCTTGCAAAACACCTCTGTCCTGAACGCATTCTCATGTCGGAAAACTTAGTTACAGTTACGAAGCACTCACACTGCAGACTTCTTCCATAAATGTTAAATAAACATAACAAAGTTAAAGAAAACTTCATCAAATTAATGATCATGTGGGGTTTTTTTTGCTGTTATTTGATCAGTTCATGTCGAGGATCCGATCAACAAGTCCCATGCGTATGCTGTTACTACAGAAACAATTAACGTATTCGAACCAGAAGGTTAAGCAACGCCTTCTGACCAATCAGAATCGAGAATTCAGCAGCACTGTCGGATAAAACACTACACCTCGTAAAAACAATACTGCTAAGTGCTTTAACGCAAAAAATATTTCCACATTTCCACATATGCGGATTAAAAAAACTGTCCCGCTAACTTATTAAGATTTATTTAAGGTTAAAATGACACCAGTGTGTGTTTTTTAAATGGATATGTTCTTCTAAGAACTGGATTAAACATTGTTTAGTGCAAAAGAAATTGTGGAAATTTTGGTCTAAAAAATTAGCAAAGTAAAAAAAAACTGCTAATGGATTAAAAAAGGAAAACGCAACTGGCTTGTTGTAACTGAGGAAAATGATTTTTGGTACAATTTGTTATCTTTCCAAATATCTTATTTCATCCACATAGTAAGCCAGTTTGATTGCTGGAAGTTTTTTCTATAAAGTTAAAATTTGGCTGTCAGTCCTTACTGGAAAACCTGTCTAGTTGTCAGCCATCTTGGTGATGTCCCTAGAGGAACATAAACCCAAAACTGGTGAAGGAGCAGAATTTACGTGGGTACAAATGACTTAACCATTTGGTCACACCAATTACATGATAATATATAAAATACTAATATATGTGCTGTAAGTTGCCATCATTAGCTTAGTTTTAGCCTAGCTAACCTTAACATTATATAGTAAAGTCATTGTTATGCGTCTTGGCATCTGTGACTTTGCATATTCGCATATAAACCCCCTCTTGACTATTTTTCACGGTTTACGGAAGTGCACCGAGTGAGCCCAGTGTAAATAAACAGAAATGGTTGTGTCAGGGAGAGTTAACAAAGAAACTCCTTAAGAAAATTTTAGCCTGTCATATTTAGCGATTAGCTATCTCTTGCTATCTCTTGCTCAGTGCATCTTTACGCTTCCACACGCTTGTTTCGCAAACAACATAAAAAAAAGCCTGCGTTAGGATTCAACGCATCAATACTGCTTTGTTCAATAGAGAAAAGATTTTAAGTTCAGTAGCTAAGATTGCATCCAAAAGCATCCTTTTTTAACGTACTGTATGTACAAATGAATGCCACATGGTACATACTTTTTTTATTTAAATGTGAACATTTAAAAAAATCATCTGTGTGCTGGTTATGTGAACATCCCCAGTTGAACAATGGCCTCGCTTGGTGTAATACTGATATATTCTCTCAGTAATAAGTTGTTTTGGCTTGCTGTACTGGGGACATGGAGGTATGTCGAGACTTTTAGAAATGTTGTGCATTCACACTGTTTGTTAGATAGTTTTTGTGCATTGGTCTGTACAGTACAGGAAGTCAGTATGTTTGTTGCACTGAGATGATGTGTACTGACTTTCACTGCAGTATAAAATATATCTCAATGGTGAGATGTGATATATGAAGTACACACTGACATCAGAACAGTCACACAGGTTGCTGTTGAAGTGGCTCTAATGGGTGAAAACTCAACATTTCTGGTCTCTGACCAGTCTTTGCAGATGAGTTGATTTGAGTTGATCTGAGTTGTATTCAGCAGCAGAGATGAGCTGAGTTAATTTAGTTGAGTTGATTCGAGTTGATCTAAGCTGGTTACAGTTGAGCTGAGTTGATTTGAGTTAATCTGAGCTGAGTTAATTTAGTTGAGTTGATTCGAGTTGATCTAAGCTGGTTACAGTTGAGCTGAGTTGATTTGAGTTAATCTGAGCTGAGTAGATTTGAGATGATCTGAGCTGTGCCGAGTTGATTTGAGTTGATCTGAGCTGTGCTGAGTTGACTTGAGTTGATCTAAGCTGATTAGAGTTTACCTCAGCTGCGTTGATTTGAGTTGATCTGAGCTGTGCTGAGTTGATTTGAGTTGATCTAAGCTGATCAGACCTGAGCTCAGTTGATTTGATTTGAGTTGATCTGAGCTGTGCTGAGTTGATTTGAGTTTATCTAAGTTGATTAGATTTGAGCTCAGCTGAGCTGACTTGAGTTGATTTGAGCCGAGTTGATATTAATTGATTTGAGTTCAGCTAATTTCACTTGAGTGCAGATGAGCTGAGTTGATATAAATGAAGAATATTTAAGCTGAGTTTAGCTGAGTTGATTTGAGCTAAGCTTAAATGAGCTGTTGATTTGAGTTGATCTGAGCTGTGTTGAGTTGATTTGAGTTGATCTAGCTAAGTTGAGCGGTGTTGAGTTCAACTGAATTGAGTTGCGCTGTGTTGAGTTGATCTGTGTTGAGTTGAGCTGAGTTGATCTGTATTGAGTTGATTTGAGATGAGCTGGGTTGATATCAGTTGATTTGAGTTCAGCTAATTTCACTGAGTTAAGCCGAGTTGACTTGAGCCGAGTTAAGTTTATTCAATTTGGGTCGATTTGAGTTGATCTGAGCTGTGTTGATAGTTGATTTAAGTTCAGCTAATTTCACTTGAGTTAAGATGAGCTGAGTTGAGTGTATTTAAGTTGAGTTTAGCTGAGTCGATTTTGGATAAGCTTAAAAGAGTTGATGTGAGCTGAGGTGTGCTATGTTGAGTTGATTTGAGATGAGCTTGGTTGATATTATTTGAGCTGAGTTCAGCAAATTTCACTGAATTAAGCTGAGTTGACTTGAGCCGAGTTAAGTGTACTTGATTTGGGTTCATTTGAGTTGTGTTGATCTAAGCTGATTAGGGTTCAGTTGAGCTCAGTTGACTTGAGTTGAGTTGATATTATTTGATTTGAGTTAAACTGAGCTGACGAGCATATTTTGAGTTGAGTTTAGCCGAGTTGATTTGATATAAGCTTAAATGAGTTGTGTTGAGTTGAGTTGACCTCAGGTGAAGTGCGCTGTGTTGAGTTGATCTGAGATGAGCTGAATTGATATTAGTTGATTTGAATTAGGCTCATTTTACTGAATTAAGCCAAGTTGACTTGAGATGAGTTAAGTGTATTTGCTTTGTGTTGATCTGAACTGAGTTGATTTGAGTTGATCTGCACTGGTTAGAGTTGGATTGAGCTGAGTGAATTTGAGTTGATCTGAGCTCAGTTGAATTGATTTGGGTTGATCTGAGCTGAGTCGATCTGAGTTGATCTAAGATGGTTCAAGTTGAGTTAATCTGAGTTGATCTGAGCTGTCGATATTAATATTGATTTGAGTTCAGCTAATTTCACTTGAGTTAAGCTGAGCTGAGTGTATTTAAGTTGAGTTTAGCTGAGATGATTTGAGAAAAGCTTAAATGAGTTGCATTGATTTGAGTTGATCTGAGCTGACATGTGCTGTGTTGAGTTGAGTTGAAATGAGCCGAGGTGATAGTTGAATTGAGTTCAGCTAATTTCACTGAGTTAGGCCAAGTTGTCTTGGGTTGAGTTACTGGGTTGATTTGAGTTGATCTGAGCAGAGTTGTCCTGTTTTCAGCTGATTTGAGCCAAGCTGATTTCAGTTGATTTGTGCTCAGCTAAATTGATTTCGGGTTGAACTGAATTGATTTATGTTGAATTCAGTTGAGTTCACTTAGGTGAAGCTCAAATGAGTTGCATTGATTAAAGTTGAACTGACTACACTTGAGTTGCACTGATACTGATCGGTGATCAATAAATAAATAAATAAATAGACAGATAAATAAATACATGGCTGCCAGTGGCCTTGGCTTTTAAAATGGCTCTCAGTGTGACTCTTATAGAGGAGTTCACCTTTATGTCCCCGACATTATGAAGTCAGCGAAGTGGGGAAACAGTAGCAAGGAGCACAGACTCGCACAACGTTCCTCGAGAACATCACATGAATATTTTTGAGAAGGATTGGATGAAGGAGAGAATCTGAGATGAGAGAGAAGGCCAGCAACGGTGGCACCAGCATTAAGGGAGGGTTCACATCACAAGACTGCAGGACTGGTTGTGCTTAGTAGCAGTGCGAATACGTTTCACCAGATAAACTGTGGTCCAACTGTTTTGAGACGTCTCTGTTTCTCGCTCTTCCCTTTTCACACAATGTGCTCACGTTTCCTGGTTCAACACAAGGACTTTGTGTCTCGCTGGTAATTTCATCGCTCACAAGCCCATAGCTGATTGGCTGGTGTCGATCACCTGATCCATGCGCTGCCGGTGCTGGTGACGGACATGACGCTGCAGCGCTTCTTGACGATCATGTTAATGTAGGCCTTCATGATCTTTGTGATCTCACCCACCTTCAAGCACACACAAGGACAAACCCATCAAATACTGAATCTGCAGTGGAGTAGAACTTAACAAGAAGGACGGATTAAACACAGCTTCATGGAATGTCTTATTTTATGCCGGACAGCAAAGTCTGTGTCCAGACTCACCTGAGAAGTTTCGAAAAACATCTCCCTCTCGTCAACGGTGATCTTGTAGGTGCTGGGCTGCGGCGCGCCAAAGAAGACAATATGTTCATACTGGAAGGTCTCGAGTGGTTTGGGTTCTCCTCTCTTATACACAGACACGTTCTCCGCACTCACCCCCAGCCACAGGTCATGAGGGAAGCCTCCTTCTTTACACTACACACAAACACATTTAACATATAAAAGTATCAAAACTTTAATCATGCATATTAGACATGTTGGATTTCCAGATATCCAACATATCCATATTCTTAGTGTTTATTCTTATTGTTTAAAGGTGCAGTTTGTAATAATAATCATAATAAAAACAGTAATGCTCTCTATTTGTATAGCGTCTTTCTTACATAAATGCAGCCCAAAGTACTTCATACGGAAATGAAAATGAAGACAATAAAAGAGATCAAAATAAAAATCAAGTATGGACATAATATGATGGCCAATAATAATAATAATAATAATAATAATAATAATGATAATAATAATAATAATACACCGCATTCCAAATTATTATGCAAATTGGATTTAAGTGTCATAAAGATAAATTCTTTTGTTTTTTAACTAAACTGATGGATGTTATTGTATCTCAGAGCTCTTTGGATCATTGAAATCACTCTCAGACACCTGTAATAATTAGTTTGTCAGGTGAGCCCAATTAAAGGAAAACTACTTAAGAAGGACGTTCCACATTATTTAAGCAAAAAAAGGGTGTGTCCATTATCGTGCCTTACCTCAACGTCGAAGAGTGTAGAGCCATATCCGGGCCATTCTTTGATAATGGTCATGTAGCTGAGCATAGCCTGGTGTTGAGGCATCCCCTGCAGGCGGTTCCACTTCTCCAGGACGCTGGTCAGAGTGGCCGACATCTCCTCCTTAACAAACATCTCCAGCATCTGCTCTTCCTCACGTTGCTTCTTCAGCGAGCCAGTCTTGAAGCTGCGCCTCAGCGTGCCGTCCAGGAAGCTGGTCCTTCTCCTCTCAAGCGTGTGACCTCCTGGACCCAAGCCCACGAGTCCCGCCCCACTCGACCCTCCCACCTTGGTGGAGTGCAGGATGCGGGTGCGGAGGCGGCCCACCGGATAAACGCTGCTCAGGCTCCATGGCGTGCGCGCCACGTCTCCGTGGATGTACTGCAGCCGAAGTGCTGCCAGGTGCTGCAGAGTCTCCTCGCTGGCCGGGAAATGACCGCTGATCAGACTCTCGTGAGCCTGAGGGTAAACATAAAGGTGGGATATTCAAGGTGGAAATCATTAAAAAAGCTGAAGACATCTAACGAGCGGATGTTATCACGAGCTCACCTGTTCGAACATGAAGGCAAACTCCACCCCTTCTTTGGGCATGCTGTCCACATCAAGGAAGCAATACAGTTTAAAATAAAGCCTCCATGGACCTTCCTCTTCCTCTTCCTCACTTCCTGCCAGTCTACAAGAAGTGATGGCCATTAAAAATAAGATTGTGTTAGATACATATAAAGACTGTGTGCAGAAAAATAAATGGGGTTGCACAGATTTTATATATATACACATTGTATATAATATAATACAATAAATACTATAGCTGTTAACATAGAAACAGTGCATAAGTCTGTGTACCTTTCAAACTTAGCGAGTACATCTGCCACGATGACGCGGCTCTCGATGGCTCGGCTCTCCACCTTGTTGTGTTCAAAAAGGGAGAACAAATTCCGGCTGTTATCCATCGCCAGACCTCGGATCAGCTTCTCCACAACCTACACACACACACGCACACACGCACAAAAAGATACTGATGAAAAATGAGCAATATTTATTTGAAAAAAGAGATGAAAAGAAATGACTGACCTCTCCTGCGGTGGTGTGGGAGTTGATGGAGATCTTGCAGGATCCTCCTCCGTGGCAGTACACCGTGGTTGTCATCTCGCATCTGGTCAGCAGGGCGGCGATCTCCTCCTGTGACGGCACGAACTCCCTCGTCTTGGTCTTCTTCAGAGACTCGCTGATGAAGTGGGCGTACTTTTCGATCTCGGTGCCAGGATAACGCTCCCTCACCCTGAGTGTCGCATCACAGTTTCATTACTGACAACCATCTAGACCGCTTTTTATGTTGACACTGTATCAGGTCAGACTTTTCTCGATTCTAATCACGAGGTGTGGCAGTGTGAGGTGTGTCTGACCTCTTGAGGTGAAAGCGCAGGTAGCGCAGGATGGCCCGGCTGGGCAGGAACGTACAGCTCATGCACGTGAGCAGGTGCCAGTGCGCGCGGTTCCCCGGGCTGTTGGGCTGAGGCACATGATTGGTCTGTTTGATCAGCTGACAGTAGACCTCGTCTCGGAGCGGCTTCAGGTCATGGCACGTCTGCAGGATGCCCTGGATGATAGCCACCGGGTCCGAGACGATCTCCATCTCCTGCAGAGAGTTGAAGATCTTCACCGCCTCGTCCTGCAGGCTGCCGTATCCCTTCTTCTTTTGCACTAAGGAGAGACAGACCCAAAATAATGCCACGTAGATGAACCCGTGGAGAGAAATGGATTACTTATTTCAAATACGCAGCAAGCACTTACAGCTATCACTGATCTCGCCGTATGGTAAAGGCAGCAGGGGCGAGTGCAGAGGATGCTGGGTGTAGCGTAGGATGGGGTTCCGGCGATACATCTGCTCCACCGCCTCTGAATTCACGCTGTTCTCCTATATGAGAAATAAAGATCAAACAAAAAAAAGACAAAAAGAGGTCATAGTTGAATATAAATTGAGACTTGACTTGGTCTTTCACAAAAATGACTCGTGAGCATCTCTGATCAGGACCAGAAAACAATATCTACTATTGCAATATTTACCTTGATGTCTCGGATGAGCTGCTGCGTCGGCGTCTCGATGGGTGCCTTGTTCTCGATGACGCCCTGAATAGCCGAAACCCATCTCATGGCCTCGTTCAGCATCTTAGTGTAGAGCCGGTAGGAATGTTTCCTCCCATGAACCACGATGTTCCAGTATCCTAAACGTCAACATCGGGACACACTGAGAATGCTTTGATTCGATGCTTCCTGCTATTGGAAAAGAATCACTGATGGCGTGGTGTGATGGAGAGAAGTTACTCTTACCGCAGCACCTCTTGAGCTCTAGCTACATTCTGGGTCATGTCGGCTTACCTGTCTCTTTGAACACCTTCTCGTCAGGCTGGACCACCGAGCAGAGGCTGTTCAACACCAGCGTGCCCATCTTGGATGTGCTGCGCTCGGCTGATTTGTAGTAGTCCAGAGAGTTGTTGGTCAGAATGAACCAGCGCTTCTTGAGTTTCAGCGCGCTGCCCTTTGCTCCGGTCTTCACCTCTTTCTGCAGCCAGCCTGGTTCACAAAGTGTTACACCAGTCACCTCTCTATCCCTGCTACCTCATTCAGACAGAATTCATCTTTAAAGTCAAACTAGTAAATAAGTGTTCCTTCAGGCATGTTTTGGATGCAGCACCGACCTCTAACCAGGAACTCCTGGCCTTCGGCCTTGGTGTCTCCTTTGGGCTTCTGCAGGAGGCTGATCCAGTGGTGCATCTCCTCCGGGAGCTCCGTGTTACAGTGGATCACTCGATTCGCCGTGATGATCACAAACGAGTTGGGCCTGCCGAGTACAAACACCGTCTGAACATGAAGACTATCAGAGCTGCTGTTATAGAAAACTAATCAACACGTTCTGACCAATCAGAACAGAGAATTCAAACAGCGCTGAAGCGTAAGCGTTAATATTGAAGACTCACCGGTCCGGGTTGTCAGACGCACACACAGAGTCGATCAGTCCGACGTCCAGAGTGCCCTGAGAGAGAAAGAGAGATCTTCACACTTCTAATCTTCAAACCTCCGGCTATGGTAAATATTCCGACGATGGAGGAGTTGTACTGTGCGGCGCAGATACAATAAAGGCTACATACCACAGCGTTTTTTGGGTTCGCCTGCTCATGGGACATCTCCAGGAGCTGTTCAGGGGTGGCAGTGTGGACCCGACTCAGGACGGTAAACCAACCACTGAGACACACACATACACACACTCAGTAATAGGCAATTCAATTATTTAGACCACATTGCCAGAAAATAAGGTGCTTCAGACATTTTAAAGAAGCAGCCTGTGAAGCCATTTTCAGTCGAAATGAAAACAAATTGATGAAAATCATATCCATTCATTCATTCATTCATTATCTTCTGCTTTATCCCGCTAGTTGGGGTCACGGGAGGGCTGGAGCCAATCCCAGTGTCATCAGGCGAAGGCGAGGTACACCATGGACAGGTCGCCAGTCCATCGCATGGCCAACACACACTCACACACATTCACACCTACGGGCGATTTA
>JAOVVH010000015.1:7018165-7032350 GCA_028566435.1 Scorpiodoras heckelii
AGGCCCTACACCATACTAATAAATTATTGTGGTCTAAAACCAGGTGTTTCAGTTTCATTGTCCAACCCCTGTAGTTCAACTTTTGCCTCAGAGAAATTATTTTGAAGATTCGAAGCACCTCCTGGATTTACAGGGTACTCACTCACTCACAAAGTTTCCACAAGTTGGAGCTGTCGTGCTTTGCGTCCAATGACACCGTGGTTCCTTGTATTTGGTGTACCTTGTATCCGGGTACAAGTGTACTTGACGTCACCCACTAGTGTCACCGCACATCTCCGAAAATGTCAGAGCAAATTTTCACCTAGTCTCTTGATGAAGTGAAGTATTGACCTACTGTGCTTGCACACAGAGGAATTCGTCCTCCGCATTTAACCCATCCGTGCCCAGGGCGGTGGGCAGCCTCGTCCAGGGCACCCAGGGAGCACTTGGGAGTTAGGTGCCTTGCTCAACAGCACTTCAGTTGTGTCTTGCCAGATGTGGGGATTGAACCGGTGACCTTCCACAATGCTGGTTCTTTAACCACAAGCCCACGGCTGCCCCGGGGTCAAATCGTAGTTTTTTCCAACACTCAGAAACACTGAAACACTTAAACACTCAAATTCCATCACACCTTGAAAATCTGTCATCTCGTACAGGCTTTTAAATAAACCTGCAGATTTTAATATCAACCATTTCAACCAAGCAGATTTTAAATTCGACCATCTTCATCCCAGTGTCTGATTCACAGAAATGGACCACCGCCATCACCACCACCACATCACCACTCAGTACGACGACGACTCTCGCATCCCTTCAGGCCATCAGGATAGTCATCCTGCCCCATTAACCACAGTTATCCCCACTTTCACATTTACCAAACGTGCTCGAAATATTAAAATATTTATTGAACATAGAAAATCTACAGTTTGATATAAAATCCATCTAACATAAAAGACGTAAACGTGTGTCCGTGTGCAGTATAAGTGTGATTCTGTACAGATTCCAGTGCAAATCTTGTAATAATAAAAAAGAAGAAGAAGAAGAAACAGGAAAGCTACACAACTACAGAACTGTGGGCTGAATTACACCCCATCTGGAGTGAAAAAAAAACATTTCAAAAAGATGTAGAAAATAGTCACTGACTCTAAACACATTCAGGTGGGTCCTTGTGGTTAATTGCAGGTTGGAGTATAAAAGTAGAGTAAAAATAATTTATTATAAAATAGTCAAGTATCTCGAACACACTGGTATCAGAACACTGGCTCAGTGATGACGGTGCGTCGTTTGTTCATCTGTCAGTTTTCCTGGGAAAAGCGAACGTCGCAGGGGAACCTAGAGAAAGAAAGAAAGAAGGAAGGAAAAGAGTCATAAATGATCACAGTGTTTGATTTACGGTATTTAATCAGACCCTCACGCTCCACACCCGAGTGTTTAAATGCTACAGAGTTAAGTGTGACCGAGAGCACACCACCATGAACTCGTCCAGTGATTTAAAGCACGCAGAGGGCCGGCCAAGCCCCGCCCCTTCACTCACCTAAAGGCCACATGTAACCTGGAGACAAACAACTCAAATACAGCCAGGTTCTATTCTCATGCAACCATTTCTGCCGAAAGCCCATCATATCGGGGAGACTCCGCCTCCGCTCGTCTCGGGGGACTGCAGGACGGAGGGCAGACAGTGAGCACCAGGAGCAAGACGGACGCGACGGATCCACCCGTCTTGTGTAATCAGTCAAGGTGACGATTAAACACTGGGAGGAAGTATTTAATGGTGCGTGATTACACAGATTGATGCATGAGCACCAAAGGTAAAGGATTGGTGTTTGAGGAAAGCCTGACGTGATGCACACACATTTCCGTTAATAATAAATAAGGAATAAAACACTTGGACGACGGTGTGACCGAGCAGAATTACTGCTAGTTGATTATTTTCCTACGACGGCTTTCACCAACATGTTTTATTCCTCTTACAGTACAGCAAAAAAAACCACCGTATACAGTTTCTCTTTATAGTCGCACTGAGGCAAGTCAGTCCGTGTTCTCGCTTATATTATAGCAGTCGTTCCCTCGCCAACCTGCCTCTCTTTCCGCTTCTCTTTATGTTAATAAGAAAAGAAATCTCATCATGTTAGAAAGCTTGCAGACTGTTAGAGTAATGACACTCAAAGTTCATATAGGGTTAATATATAAATTAATTAATAAATTTTTGCCATGAAAAAAGGCATATGAAAATAAAGGTCTTGAATTTATTTATTTCTACATTTATTTATTTAAAATTTTCTTCATTTATTTCTATATTTCTACATTTATTTACTTATTTCCATTTTTCTTCATTTATTTATTTCTGTATTTCTATATTTATTTATTTAAAATTTGTCATTTATTTATTTCCATTTTTCTTCATTTTTTTATTTCCATTATTATAAATTTCTGTATTTCTACATTTTCACATTTATTTATTTCTGTAGTTCTACATTATTTGTTTCAATTTTTCATTCACTGATTTCCATATTTCTACATTTATTTATTTATTTCCATTTTTCTAAATGTATTTATGCCTGTATTTCTACATTTATTTATATTTTTCTTCATTTATTTATTTCTGTATTTCTACATTTATTTATTTATTTCCATTATTCTAAATTTATATCTGTATTTCTACATTTTCACATTTATTTATTTCTGTATTTCTACATTTATTTATTTAAATTTTTCATTCATTATTTCCATTTCTACATTTATTTATTTCCATTTTTCAAAATTTATTTCTGTATTTCTACATTTTCACATTTATTTATTTCTTTTTTTCTACATTTATTTATTCATTTAAAATTTTCTTTATTTATTTCTACATTTTCAGATTTTTTTATTTCTGTTTTTCTACATTTATTCATTTATTATTTCTCTGTGTCCGTATGCTAATCAGGTGGGCGGTCCTAAACTCGGTTACTCCTCCCTCGGCGTACAGCGGCTGTTTTCTGCTACACCGGAGCCTCGCCAGCGTCGCCTTAGTAAGCTACAAGAAACTCTGAGACGTTGACATTTGTTGATTTTCCGTAGTCCTGTGTTAATGATGTCATTTTTATGAGCCACTGCTAATGATTCGGTGAAGCCATTGTGTCGTTCGCTTGAGTCATGTAGAGTTGTTAGGAATCGGTTGCTTCTGTCTGGTTCAAAAAGCTGACCAATCCTGGTTTAGAGTGAGTTTAGGCCCACCCACAAAATTAGCATATGGATGCAGAAATACAGAAATAAATTCAAGATGTTTATTTTTAAACGCCCTTTTTCATGACAAAAATGTATTTATTAATGAATCTATTTATATAGTGAACTATTAATTTGTGCATTTATTTATTTATACTCAAGTCATTTCTCGTCCTCTATACAAAAGTCTGTCGCAATTTGAGGGAAAAAAAACAAAACCAAAAAACCCCAGGAAGTGTGTGACGTATCCATGTCCCCACCTGGGCGAACAGCTCCTAAGCGCTGCTGGACGCTCTCCAGGTGATGAATGTAGTCAGTGAGGGAGCGTTCCTGCTCCTGCGAGGGGGTGAGAGTGCGCTCGGATGGGGCCAGGGCGCTGCCGGAGTAACCTCTGAAAAACACACGACTCAGCATCTCAGCATCTCAACATCTCAACCTGCTTATTTTTACATGATGTGGAGTTCATCTACGTGCTGATGAACTGGACAGGGGTGCAGATTTACCGGTTATGAAGCCTGAAAGGAGACTTAGCTGGTGGC
The DNA here is from genome assembly GCA_028566435.1 of Scorpiodoras heckelii. Classification (NCBI taxonomy): domain Eukaryota; kingdom Metazoa; phylum Chordata; class Actinopteri; order Siluriformes; family Doradidae; genus Scorpiodoras; species Scorpiodoras heckelii. Next base: position 7,021,888 of record JAOVVH010000015.1, read on the forward strand.
ACCAGGGGTGAGACCGCACTGCGCTGGGTGAGAATGCGATCACGGGTGGGTGGCGAATTGAACGCTGCTCCGGATTGCTGTGGTTTCAGAACCTCGGTTCTTACAGCTGTTATGGAGAGAATGAGAGGAAGGAAAAATGTTGCAAAGTGTTGTACAGAAATACAATATATCTGGGGGAAAAAACCTTCAGTGTCGTACTGTTACAGAAAAATAATCAGTGACAGTGTGGGTGATTTTTCCTGAAAATTAAACACCATATTTTCTATCCATTTACAATTACATTTAACTAAATTGCTCAGTCTCTGATGGATTAACAAACTCACCTGCACTGATAATGCTCACACTTCCTACTGAGCTTTTTTTCGTAGCCCTTTGCCACTTCCTGGTCAGGAACTTAAGCCTGAAGGAGCAGACGTTAACAAGTTAGCAGATAATTCTTTCTAATATTATACAAGGTTTTGAATAGAAAGACAAGCTGACCCCTCTGTTACGTCTCCCTACCTGGAGATGGCGATGAGCACCCGAACGGCACTCCTGAAGCGGCTGATCGGTCGGGAGGTTTGTGCGATGAGCGATGGCTGAGCTCCCATCCGTGCTATCAGAGCCAGCGTGGCCTGCTCACAGTCCTGGAAACCTCCAAGCAGCAGCAGCAAGTAGCGCTTCTGGTACACCAGGGACTTCCGGTAGCTCTCCGCCCTCAGGTACTTTTCATACAGTCTCTGGACCTGCGGCAGAGCAAGACACGGTGAGAGCTCTAACGCACAGGGGGTACGACTACGACTATCAGTGCACCATTAATCCCCAGAAGACGTATATGGAAAAAATATGACTCCATTGGATGTCCTGTCTGACACGGGAAGGGGTGGAGCTACTCCAGGAACTTGTTCATTAAAAAAAACAGACTGTGCCCAATTACCTTATTATTGGAAAGCTCAGCGATGGGTTGGTTCTCGTTCCTGGCCGTGGCCTTCACGAGCTCATCCTCGGCTTTGTGTAGAGCAGCCTGCAAGGCCACCTTCTCCTTCTGCCAGGCCAGCTTCTCTGATAGTACAGACGGGTCTGGCTGCACCGGATACTTCTTCTTGAAAAACAACACAGACTTTAATTTATACCTACAACACTTTAATACAAGACCCCGTAATCCATCTGGCTACAGGTTGCTGGTGTTTTACGCTAAAGTTCTGGAGCAATTCTCAGCAGCAGTTCTAACACAGAATACAGGAAGGGAAAGATCTCACCCAACCAAGATGCACGTTCTCTTGCCATATTTCAGGAACGGGATAACAAGCGTGTACCTGTTCACTGCGTTTAAGGTTGTGCAGATCTCTCTCCAGACAGGAGACGGTGTGTTTGAGGGAGATCTTCTCCTCACTCAGAGCTGCGAGGCGCACCACCAGCTCAGAGTTCTCCTTTAATACACGCTCCAAGAGTGAGGAGGAAGAGGAAGAGGGCGAGTCCTAGAGCCGGATGTACAGATAATCAGTCTACATCACCATGAATGAATGAATGAATGAATGAATGCATTCAGGTAATCTACAGAATTTAGAGTTAAATGCTGTTGAATCATTGGCAAGCCACAAGTGTGTGTATATAACCTGTGTGTGAGTGACGCGGGTGCTGTCGGTAGTGTGCAGGTCCCAGTGCAGACGCTCTGATGTCAACCGTTTCTCCTGCTGCTCCAGGTCAGCCAGAGTCTGCTGCAGCTGTCGTAAACGCTGCTGATCTCGCTCTCGCAATGCCTCCAGCTCCAGCTGCACGGGAGCAAAAATGACACACCAGGGTTTACACTCGAACTGCACATCAATCAGCCACTTAGAATAAAATCGGTCCTTCCAGTACCAGTACCAGTTTCTCTTGGGTGCGCTCCTGCCGTCGCTCCTTGTCCTCCTGCTCCTGTTTCTCACGCCAGCGCTGCTTCTCCCTTTGATCCTCCCTCGCTCTCTCCTTCTCCTTCACCTCCTTCATCCTCTCCTTCACGTCGTCCAGTTCTACCTGAAGCTCAGAGGCTCTGCGTCTCTCCGTCTCCAGGCTGCGGCTCACCTCCGCCCGCTGTGCCTGAAGGCCCTCCAGAGCAGACCGCAGTCTCTTCACCTCCTCCTGTCCTCTCTGTGCTTCCTGCAGCGCCGCTTCCTCCTGCCTGCGTTTTGCCTGGAGCACCTGGGCCTGCAGTCGGTCCACTGTGGCGGCGAGCTCCTCGGCCTGGCGCCGCTCCTGCTCCAGCTGCGCCCTCAGCTCTTGGATGAACTTCTTGTCGTGGGCGCTCGCCGCCTCATGGGAGCGAGTCTCCTCCTCCAGGCGGCGCGAATGCTCCTGCACCTGGTGCGAGAGTGCGCGCGAGAGCTCGGCAGTGTGCGAGCGCTCCTCATCCAGGCGCGAGAGCGCTAGCTGTGTGCGCTCGCGCTCCTGGGCCAGCAGGGCTTCGCAGCGGGACTGTTCGATCTGCAGCTCAGCACGCAGGTTACTGACAGCGACGCGCTCCTGCTCGAGCGTGGAGTTCAGCTCACTCAGGTGAGCCGCGTGCTCGCTCAGGGAGGCGCGCAGAGACTGCAAAGGCAACCACGTGTTACGTCGATAAAACACAGAGTACAAGAAAAAACCTGCATTGAGGAATAAAACCCAAAGCACCTCTTGAGTGCGTGCATGCTCCTCCTGTGTGTGTTTGCTGCTGAGTCTCTCGTCATGGAGTTCCTCCTGGAGCTGCTTCACTCTGGCCTGCTCTCGCTCTGCCGCCTCCACACATGCCCGATGCTCCTGTTCCTCACTCTCCAGCTTCAGCCTGATGGAAACACCATTTATAACGTCATGTTTATACACGTCATGTCTGATCACTGATCCGAAATATGGAACTACGGAAGCACAGCCGAGTTACCGCAGTTTGTGGATCTGAGCCTGTAGCTCCTCTTGGCTTTTACTGGATGAACGCAGCTGCTGAGTGCGCTCCTCCAGGTCCACCTTCATCTCCACCACCAGCTTGTGCTCTGCCTCCAGCTGCAGGTGCCGATTCGTCGACCTGGAAAGCTCATCCTCCAGCTCGCGCCGCAGGTCCTGAGACGCCGTCTGCTCCTGCCGTAGCTGCCGCTCCAGCTCACCAACTGTTCCCACAGACACAACAAAATGACATTATACCTAGGAGGCGCAACACAACGGTTTACAATTCTGGATTCGGGAGGATTTGATATAAACAAGAGCAGGTTCAGAATTTTTAGAATAGAAGCCGGTGCCATTCATCACCCTGTCTGTGCAGCTGCTGTTGCGTCTGCATGGATTCGTCCCGGACGGCACTGAGCGAGCTCTGCAGCTCTCGCAGCTGCTCCTGACTCTGCAGTGTACAAGCGTGTAGCTGCTCATGCAGACTGCGGATTTCAGCCAGGAGACTGTTCCGGTCCGCACTCAATAACTGCTCCAGAGACCTCCTCTGCTGCTCCTCCTGAGAGTCAGACAGACAGACAGAGAGATTTATTTCTGTTCTCCAATATCCATCACTTTATATGGATACAGAGGAATAGAGCTCACCGATATAACTAACTGTGAGATAGACAGAGTGATAGGGAGTGTTTGTGTTTACTTGAGAGAAACAGCAGACAACATTTAAGAACCTGTTTCTGCAGCAGCGCCTCCAAGTGCTTCAGCAAGGACGTATAGTCGATGCCCGTGTTGGTCGCCATGACGTCCTGAAGTTGTGCATGAAGCCACTTCCTCTCGCTGTCAAACACACTCCGCACGGCCTGCAACAGCTCCGTCCGCCAGTCTACATCTCCATCCACCTGCGCATACATCAGGTACAAAAGCCTGGGCTTATTCACTAATCTACGTACCGACAATAATTCAGCAATAACAGATCGGGTCACTGACCTTGGGCTCGCGCTCGGCCATCCTGCAGAGGAGCTCTCTGAGTGACAGCACCGTCTCCTGCAAGGCCCGCCTCTCTCTCTGCCAGGACGGGGGTGGAGCCTGCTCGGATTCTGGGTGAGGCTGTCCGGCAGGGGGAGGACGCCGGGACAGAGACAGCACCCTGCAGCTCTCGCTGTACACACGGTCCAGCATGGCCTGGACATCCAGACAGCGTTAAAGTATAGAGCAATTGTGTGGGGGGGAGATAAAGTATTATTATATGCGTGGTCGTACCTGTAGCTCAGGTGAGAGCAGCTCGTAGGTGTGATGCAGGCTGCCTGCTGCACTGTCGGAGCGTGAAGCAGGTGCCATGTCTCTGCTGCGCAGGTACTCCACGAAGTTAGCGTCAAGACGCTCCGTATGCTCCAGCTCGTGCTTCAGCTTGGCCTCCAGCTCGGAGCTGACGTCTGCAAATACCAGTGTGTGTGTGCGCACGTGCTCAAGACTCGGCACAAGAACCGCATGAAGGATTGGTATCAAACAAGAACAAATGTGTGTGTACTCACTGCTGCCGTATCCGTCGCTGGCCCATTCCGGTGCAGACACTGGGGAGGTAGAAGAGACAGGAGAGCGAGACGGAGAACCGGATGGAGTCGCGTCATCCACATCCAATTTCTCCAGCTCTTGAACCTAAAAAAGTATTAATGTTCAAAAAAAAAAAAAAGTAATTAATGGTTGATTAAACACCACAGATCAGCAATTAATGCTAATTTCTGACGTTAACCTTGTCGGCGTCCAGCGAGTCGAGGACAGAGAGGTGCTCAGAGATGGAGAGAGAACATGGGGAAGTGGAGGGCGAGTGTGTGCTGGGTGGATCAGTCTCGGGCAGCGAAGCGAGTGGCCGTTTGAGCTCATTTCCCTCCATGGGCGAGTACTTGCTAGTCAGCTCCAGGGTGGTGCTGCGCAGGCCGCTCAGCTCCGACAGGTGAGACGCGTGGAGGTGAGACGGACGCTCCTCGCTGCAGTCGAGCCGCCGCAGCACCTCCGGAGAAGAGAGGGACGAGTCGCGGGACAGACCGTCCAGGAAGCCCTGTTCGGGTTTTGATGTCTGATGGCTGCAGCGCTGCCGCAGCTCCTCCAGTTCCCTCTGCTGGTACGCCAGCTCCGCTTCCTGCACTTCCAGGTCGTCCTGCAAGCCACGCAGTTCGGCCCGGAGACGGTGGTTATGTTCCTCTAGATCGGCCAGGGCACGGTCCTTGGTCTGAAGGTCAGGAGGATTTTGGTCAGATGTTTTACTTAAATACAGTAACGTTAAATGCTTTAGTAAAAGTTTAATTACATAGATTACACAGATCTGACTCTTTAAAGATCAGGCATCCTGATTTCTTTTGCTTTTAGACTTTAGGTTTTGAGTTTCTATAAAAAAAAAAGTCTGATACTCAAAAACTTTTTTGCTAGGATTCGGGTTCCCCACTTTTTTTTGTTTGTTTTTCTGTCCTTTTTTATTTCCAATTTAAAACAATCACGACGTTTTCTGCCTTTTCCCCCCACAGAAAGATGACATCTAAGAATAGAGTTCTCCCATCCCTATTTAATACACACTGCCACTCACCTGCCCCTCCTCCTGCAGTTTCTCGGCTCGCTCTGTACTGGTGCTCAGGCCTTCCTTCACCGCAGCGAGCTCTGCTCTCAGTGCGTCGTGCTGCGCCCTCAGATGAGCCAACTGCTCCTCCTTTTCTCGCAAAGCTGCCTCAGCTTTAGCCAGGGTCTCCTCGGCGCACGTCTGCGAGCGCATACACACATACACACCAGAAAAAGAAATTTATTTTTAAAAAACCCGTCTAAAAAAGGAAATCGGGTCACGTCTGATGCAACAGACATATCTTCAGCCATGTGCACTAGACAGAAAATAAAACACACAACCACCTACCAGACGTCTAATGTAAACCAGCTGCCACTCGCAAACCAGTCACTCATGCAGAGCATGCAAAACTAAACAGACTGCGACTCTGTAGGTTTCACTATTGCACTGCTTTGGATAAACATCAGAGTTATTTGCATTCGAACCACAGCCTTGCTTTCATCACTCAACCAAAGAAAATAAAATAAAAGTGCTCCACGTTCAAGAGTGAAAATGAAACGAACGTTTAAAAATCAGAAAACTTTACAAAACTTCCTCTTTCTCTGTACTTCCTGACTGAGTAAAGTCCTTGTGAGTGCTATGGGCTGGGCTAACAACTCGCTTTTTCCCTCTGTGCCGTGCTGGAGCTTTTACTAGACTGCGTTCTGTGAATATGTGCCAATTATTCTGACGCATGACTGAAACTCATTCCAGGAAAAATGCCAAATAATGACGTGTATCCACACACACACACACGCAAACATCATTACTTCAGAGCAGGGGGGGATTCAGCTAAAATATATAAAAGGTTCTGCTACAACTCTTTGCTTATAAAAGCCATGTAGCTGAAGTTGTTCAGTACACGTGTTTCACCGACTATCGTGCTTCCATTATTAGATAAAACTATGACGAGAATCTCACCAGAACTTCTTTGTGCGTCTCTTCTTGTTTAACCGCCCTCTCGTCCAGCTGCATGTTCAGTTCCTGTATCTGACGGCTCTTCTTTGACACTTCCTGTTTCAGCTTCTCTATTTCCTCTTGGAGTTCTGCGTCTCGTCTCTGAACCGCCTGTTTTTCCATATATAGCTCCTTCTTGCCCGTCTCCAAGACGGCGATGTCGGATTTCCGCTGCTCTAGCTTCCCCTCTAGCTCTGTAACCTGCAGCCTCAGCTGCTCTGCCGTCTTCTCGCTGTCCTCAGACTTATGCTGCAGCTCCTCGAGCCGTCCCTTTGTCCTCTCTCGCTCTTCTGCGTGCTCCCGAGCCTCCTCGCTCAGCCTGCTCACCTCCTGCTGTGCCTCCTTCCTCCTTTCCTCCGCCGTCTTCAGCCGGAGCTCTGAGTCTTTCAGGTTCCTCTCTGCGTCCTGGATGCGATCTCGGAGACTCTCGAGCTCGGCCTCCTTCTCGCTCAAGTGGAGCTTCAGCTCTCCAGACTCCTGCTCCAGGAGCACCAGCTTGCCCCTTTCCTCACCCAGGCTGCGACCAAGAGCATCCACTTGCTGTCCGTACTGCTCTTCTTGGGTCAGGAGCAGTCTCTGAAGCGCCTCCTTTTCCTCTGCAGAGTGCTCGAGGTCTATCTGGAGCTCGGAGAGTTTGGTGCGGCAGCTCTGGAGCGTCTGGCTGTTCAGCTCATGGCACAGGCTTTCCTCGGTGCCGTGCTGCGGTCGAGGAGACCAGGGGAAATCGGGAGGCTCGGGACTGTCCGTGTTCGGGTCGCTGACTTCGTGCCGGTTGGGGTCGAGTTGGCTCAGCTCCTCCTGCAGCTTGTGGATGACCTCGTGCAGCTGCTCCGCCTCCTCCTCCTTGGCTTGACGCAGACGCTCTTGGTCACCGCGGAGTCGCTCCACCTGGGCACGCAGATCCTCCATGTCCGTTTGCTTCTCCAACACCGTCTGTCGCAGGAAGCCACAATTAGTCACAAACAAACGACAAACAAGCTCAGTTCTTTTCTCAAGCGAATAAACGGTCACCTTGTTCTCTTTAGTGGCGTCCAGCTCCTGCTGCAGATGGAGAACCTGCTGGTTAAGGTGGTCGATCTCCAGGTTCTTCTCCTCCAGCAGGGCGGCAGGAAGCTGCAGTGCTGAGGCGTCACCTTCTTCCTGCTGCTGTCTGCGTAGCGTGTTCACCATCTCCTACAGAGCAACACATCCAAGTCAGCTCCCTACAACTTCGTCATATCATATCCTGTCGTTGATTATTTTCCTACAGCAGCATGATTGTCTGTAGTATGTTTGATTGGTCCCGATTAAGTACACGAGCGTGTGTGTTTACTTGTAGCTCAGCGATGCGCAGCTGTAGCTCTTCCTCCCTGGCTCGGCTTTCCTCGGTTTTGAGCTCCAGCTGCAGCGAGATCTGCCTGACGTCCTCCTCCTTCACTGCCAGAGATTTCTCCAGCGCTTCCACTCGCTCCGACAGCACCTCCACCTACACACGATTTCAGAATTTTAATCATCACAGCTTTAAAACTATAATACTGCTCATTATACCATTATAACAGGTTCGGCACTCTCACCTGGTCCTCTTTGTCCTGCAGGTCCCGTTGGAGCATCTCTTGCTGTTCTCGGAGCTTGATGTCAGCACCGGGATCGGGGAAGCGGTGTCTGGTCTCATCCAGTTTGGACTGCAGCGCCGAGATCTGGAGTTTGTTAGCGTACAGCTGCTGCTGTAGGGCTTCTTTATCCTACAGCGCAAAGTTATATTACAGATTGATGACTCGAATTGTTCAGAATTGTACACTACAGACAAGGGATTTGTAAAGTAACGTAATCTGTTTGGGTTTCATCGCGATAACAGGCCGATACTCAGGCGGCTGTACCTGAGAGAGCTCCTGCAGGCTCTTGCGTGCTTTGTGCAGCTCCTGTTCCAGCTGCGTGACAGCCCGTCCTGCCTCGGCGCTGCTCAGGAGGGCCTGCTCCAGCTCCCGGATGCGGGACGCCAGCTTGTCGATCTCTTCGTTGCGGTCCTCGAGGTCACGCTGGCACTGCTCCTTGAGCGAGAGCAGAACGCCGTAGTCCTCGGATTTGTCCCTGATGAGGGCTTGGAGACTTTCCACCTGAGGACGAACGGCAAAAAAAGGTGAGCCCTGGGTTTAGGCATGAAATGGCAGGAAGTGATAAACCGGGCGAACAAGTTCAGCCTCGAGCACGGATGCATAGACGTTACGGTGAAAATTAAATCACTCGTCACATGCGTGATCTACAAGAAAGCATTTATTATATTACTACAGTCCATGGATGGGACAGCCAGCTCAGCACACACACACACACACACACACACACACACACACACACATGCATGGACACACACATTAAACACAAGCGCACTAATGAATGAATTTGCAATGTTAGATGCAGGATCCCGTCAGACTCCTTTCACACTTTCTCAACATAGTGCACATTTTATATGTACACTTCAAGGAAGCTTTGCCACTGGTGCCTTTTTTAGCCCAACATACCTTCCAAAGTTGGCAAAACTTTTCTGCACAAGTAAAAGCACTTTTATTCCTTTTAATGGAAATAAAAAAGGGCAAAGTGACAGTAAAAATGTGAGTGAATGATGTAAATATTTCGACATCGCCGTAACTGTTACCGTTAAAGCAGCTTACAATAATAATAAATAAATATCAGACATCAGGATAGGATAGTTATTTAGCCAATGAAAGGTTTGGTTTGTTTTTCTTTTTATATCGGCACAAAAAAGTGTGAAAGCAGCCTAGACACAACGCCACTATAAGAGAAACTAGGCCATGCATTAGCAGCTCCAAGCCTAGCAAATCGATCACGGCTGGATTTCATAACATAACCTACCTGGATAACCAAGTCTTCAATCTACTCGGTTAAAGAAGGAAAACAAAACAAAAACAAAAAATTACAGCAGTTCATTAACAAAAAAAAGTTCTTTCTTGAAAATGATGAAAGCTTAGATAGACTCTCAATAGCATGACATGCTAATAGTTTTGCCAGGAGTCATATTGCTTACCCTCTGACCCTTGGTGTCTACACCAGCGTGTCCTTTAGATGGCATTCTTCTGAGCTGAGCCTCCAGGTTCTTAATCTCTTGCTGGAACTCATCTCGCTCGTGCTCTCGCTCCACGGCTTGCTCCTGTACACAGACACACACACACACCAAAAGTACTGGTCATTCGTAAACCTTCAGATGTACACTCGAGCAAAAAAATAAAAAAAAATAAAAAATACCAGGGTGTTTTTAAAAAGCAACCAGTCAGAAGACTCGTCCTCCTTCTGGAACCAGTACGACGGGTTTGTGATCACTGGTAGAATGCGGTTTAAAGAACGACAGGAATGTTAGAGCGCTATTAACTCTCATTAAATTGGACAGCTGTACGGTAAAATTCAGATTTACTGCACTCGTTTCTGTAGCAACAACGTACGCGGACACGGTCCACATCTAAAACCGTTACCGCTGTGGTTTAGCTTCTCCGAGAAGACGTCGTCGTTACTCCTTATACTCACGTCTATGAACTGCCGGTGGTGTTTGAGCTGCTTCTCCAGCGCGCTGATGTGCTGCTGCAGGTCCTCGGTCTGGGTGCGGTGCTGCTCCTCCTGCTGCTGCGCCCGGCCCTCGTGCTCCTCCAGCGCCAGCTCCAGCGAGCGCAGCCGCCCCGCCAGCCCCACACGGTCCTTCTCTGCCTGTCGCTGCACGTCCACGCGCTCCTGCCCGAGCCGCTCCGCTTCGGCCAACAGCGCTGTAAACGAGTCGGCGGAAAAAAGGAGTGAGGAGCAAAAACCGGGTCTGAAACGGAGACTGACGGTCCGTCACGCAAACACACACACTCACAGGCGAGACGCGGTCATGCGCAAAATATGGTCGACTCAACCCGTACGGGCTTCAGGCGGATTATTCATCCGATAACAGATGGATAATCTTCAGGCTTTGATGCTCGATATACGTCAAAGAAACCCAAATCAGAGCAGAGCTACCGTATTTTCCGGACTATAAGGCGCACCTAAAAGCCTAAAATTTTCCCAGAAATCGGACGTGCGCCTTATAATC
>JAOVVH010000015.1:7032450-7048675 GCA_028566435.1 Scorpiodoras heckelii
CAAATACAGAAATAGACCCCGTAATTCAGACTGCGCCTTATAATACGGTGCGCCTTATGGTCCGGAAAATACGGTAAATTAAGAGGAAGCTCGTGTGTATATATAAGCAGCTGTTAGTGTCCAAGAAATTAAAAAAAAGCTCCACGTTCAAACATCACGCCAACCTCAAAATCTGGTAACAAACCTTTTTCTTCCTCCACAGCAGGACAGCCTGTAGAGCAGGAAGAACACTCAGCATCAAATAAACATCTCCACCCAGGAGCTTAAACTCAGTCATAAGATCATGACATGTCACATGATGCTCCATGTTTTTCCGGTTTAACCCATCACCCGTGACGCACCTTTCTCGGGTTCTCCGAGGCCTGCAGAGATTGCATCCAGTTGCCGCTTCAGGAGTGCGTGTTCCTCACCGAGCTCCTGCAGCTGAGCCCGAGTGCTCTCGAGCTCCTCGACCAGCCTTTGCTCGCGCGCCTCTTTCTGCTGCAGCGCCTCCTCCAGGGTGGCCTTCTCCGCCACGTAGCCCTCCATCAGACCTGCAGAGAAAAAGTTTCAGCTTCCACAAGCTTCCTTTATTTGATCTTATCTCAGCAGAACACCATGTTTCTGCATCCTCACCTTCAGCCTTGTGCAGTTCCAGCTGCAGCTGACTCTTCACACTCGCCTCCTGGTCCAGCTGCTCCAGAAGCTGTGTGTGCTGCAGCAGGAGGGCGTTCTTCGCTTCTCCACCCTCGCTGAACTGCTCATCCAGGACGGCCTGCAGAGCTTGCAGCTGCTCCAGCTTTGGAGAGACACAAGTATTGGTATCAAGCATTCACTGTAATCTGAGATGACGCAGGTGATGGTGGTGATGATGCATCTCTACCTGCAGTGTGGAGTCAGAAACCAGGTCTAACAGTTTGTCCACCGAGGCACGTAGACGAGTGCAGGCCCCCAGAACCAGCTCCTCTCTTTCAGGGTCCAGATCTCCGTCGGGGCCCGAGAACAAACTCTCGCACAGCTGCTGAGACAGCTCCAGGCCTTCGTCCATCGCGGATGAGAACAGGCTGCAGTTCACGCCACCTTCCCGAGCTCCGACGTCCACGCCTGCTGGAAAACACACCATCAGGAAGGAAAGCTTCAAAAAACCTTTCTGGCGTTCTTTTGAGGAGTTTCTAATGTACAGAACAAGGGCCAAACCTGTCTCCTTGGTGCCACGGTTGCCGCTCGGCGTCCTGGCCAGAGGGTTGCCACCAGCGCTGGCACTTTCCACACAGATCCCTAACCTGCGGCAGATCTCTTCCTCTGTCGCAATTGTAATCCGGAGCATCTCGAGGATAAGCTGCTGAAGTCGGTCATGGGCCAGCTGAAGATCTTGTCTGAGGCCAGAGCAGATGCAAAAGAAAAATTTACTTTAAGCGTTCAAAAATAAATCTTTCACCGACCAAAAAAAGAACCTGGAGGTCCACACTAAAGAAATGTCCAAACAGCTTAAAGATACCAAGGTGCTGTTTAGTTCTCGGCTTTGATTGGTCAGAAGGTGACGAACAGCTCTGATTGTAATACCACAGCACAGGTTGATCTTAATGCGCTTGTTCTAATACGTTTCTGTTTCCACAGTAAGAGCTCATTCATGTGCATGCTGGACTTTGCTATAACCGCACTCAATTCGGCGTGAACTAAGAGCTCCGACCAACCCCACTGCCCACCCGGAGCCCTGACCTCTGCTGAGTGGCGGTGTTGAGGTCATCACGCAGCATCTTCAGGAGGTTGGCTCCCTCCTGACTCTCGCGCTCGCGTCGCTGCAGCAGAGTCTCCAGAGTGTCCATCTCCGAGCGCTTGCCTTCCAGCTCCCCCTGCAAACCGCTCACCTCTGCACGCAGCTATGGGACAGGAAGAAGGGACACCAGAGACATTAAACCGGTCATCAGACACACACACACACACACACACACACACACACACACACACACACATCACTCACAAAGCAAAAAAAAACAGTTCTTCGTCGTCAGAGACTGGATCAGAGGCTGTCAGACTAAGGCTGCTGCTGCTAGAAAAAGAAAACGGTGAGAAACTGCAAACTAAACATCCACACGGATCAGATGCACCAGGGCCACGTGAGGCCGGGCAAGAGAAGGGCAGAAAAACAGACGGAGTGAGTGCACGGCATGCCGTCCCACCCCACTGCCTAGCAGCTGACAAACAGAGCGAAGAGGCACCACCAATGCACACAACATGGTAACCATGGCAACCGGGTCCCGCAGAGGGATTTACGGAGGAGGTTTAACTCTCCCTGAACTAATCTGATGGATTCTATATCGCAGCGAAACACACGGCGTGAGTGACATTTAAATAGCCTGTCATCCTTTTTGGTTTGTTTCCTCTTTGGTGTGATGAAGTTTCAGTATCACACCTGAAGTCAAACAATAGTGGGTGTCTGGATTAGACATTGTTCTGGACGCGTCTCACCTGACAGACCACCGTGTCCAGCTGTTGCAGCTGTGTGGTGAGCTGGTTCATTTTGTCAGTGTAGCCGAGCTCGCTCTGCTGGTGCTGCTCACGCAGACTTCTCTCCAGCTCGTCCAGGGCGGCAGCCTTCTCCTTCTCGCCTTCCTCCTGAACCGCAAAACAGGATGGACACGTTAGCGAGATAGTCAGAGTCATGTGTACGGGCTAAAATGTTATTAATTAGTGCTGTCACGCGATTAATTTTTTAATCGCAGTTTTAACGCACATTGTGATTTGTGTTGTACGTGCAGGTAATCATCGTAAAACCAGCAAACAACTGCTGAATATTGCCTCATTATTCAATTAACTTTATTTGATAAAAGTGAAATATTAAAGATGATTGACGTCCTTTCATTTTTTTTAAATAAAAATTGTTTTTGTCTTTCATTCATCTGATATACTGATTAGAGTTGGAGTTTAATTAAAGGCAACCATTCGCCAATTAGAGTAACGCGGCACGTTACAACCGAAGAGAAAGTTTACATTGCAACCAAAACATACATTAAAAAGTTAAAATACATCACCCACAGTTCATAGATGTTTCACCACATTTATTTCAAAAGTGCCTACAGCATATAAAATGAGTCTGAACAGCGTTGTTTATCATGTTAAATACAGCCGAGTGCTGTAATGTAGAACACAACCAATCAGCTGTCCGCTGTTGATGACGATGCAGGGCGTTTCAAATAGAGCCGTTTTAGTGACCGAGTCCCCTATGAAGTGCGCTTGGGATTCTGTACCCTGTACAGTGAAACAAATTAGGGACCCTTGCGATTGAAATGCAGCCTAAAACGAGCAATGTGACGGTCAGTTCGGGTGTGTTTGTGATCATTGCGGTGCCACTGGATTGCGCAGTTTAACAAATTTTTAATCTGCGTTAAAATTTTTAGGTGCGTAAATTTTTTAAATCGCGATTAATTCATTAACGCATTAATTTGACAGCACTATTATTAATGCTAGACAGGGGAAGGGGGTGGGGTTTCCTGGGGTCAATTAATATCAGAGAGCTCAATATACCCATACAACCATCAATCACTCTAGATTCACGCGCCATTTCCGTCATCTTGTGGGTTTTTTTATTTAAATAATAGAAGACATTTTTGAGCGATGGCTCATACCAACATCCTGTGGTGTTAAAGAAATGGAGCTCCTGTGCAAAATACAAAAAATGAAGTAAAAAAAAAAAAAAAAAGGTCCCTGGTACCTGGTCTCAATGGTACCCGGGACGAGACTTTACGATTTACGGCACCGGCACATAACGGATACTTGTTTCCGGGTCAAAGAACCTCAGCAAAAGTCGACTAAGATTCTTATCTTATCTCGACTCCAGCTACCTTTAACTGTGCAATCTTTTGCTGTAGCTGCTCCTCCGATCGGCACTTCAGGAGCTCCGCCTCTTCCAGGAAATGGAGTCGTCGCCGTGACGCCTCTTCCTCTAGCTCCCTGCGTAGAGCCTCGATCTCCCTGGAGGATGCTGCGTTCAGTTCCTGTTCCATAATCACACAAATGTCATATTCATACATAACTAAAAAATAATAATAATAATATACACATACACACACACACACACACACACACACACACACACCCTGTTGTTTTATATAGACACACCTGGAGTTGTTGCTGATGCTGGGCATTCAGCGCATCCAGCTGTTGCTGCAGCTGCTGTTTCTCTTTGGTGGTCATGTCGGTGAGCTCATGGAGGGCGGCGCCGTGCTGCGTCTCCAGATCCAGCACGTGCTGCCGCAGGGTTTCCAGTGCGGCGTGGTGATCCGACTCCAGAGCAGCCTTCTGAGAAGCGAGCGCCGCGGACAGCTCTGCCTGCGCAAAGAAAATCAGATTCGAGCAAAGAATTACGACGATGACGACGACGGCGCAAAAACAGACTGCGTAGTTCAAGAATCAAGATTCAAGCCGTGTAGTTCGGATCCAAATAAACAGAGCAACCATTGTTCATTGTTCGGGGGTAATTACATAGTGCCATGACTGGAAAAAAAAGCGAGACCAGTTTAACAAGCGCTCAGATCCCATAAGGGCTTCACAGTGTGCTAGAGACATCACAGCTGTAATTATCACGGGACGAAGAAGGCACACAAACACACACACACTTTCAATGCAGGTGTTTAGACAATAAAATGTACATTTCTTTTTTAACCTCAAACCAGGCTGCTCACCTGATGGGCGTGGCCGAGTTCAGTCGCCATGGCACTGAACTTGTCCATGTGGACCCGCGCCAGCTCGTTTCTCAGTTCTTCTCTGCTCGCTAGCTCTTCCTGCTTCACTCTCTCGATCTCTTTAGCCTGCTGTTGCTCCAGTGAGGACCTGAGCTCCCGGAGCACGTCCTCCTTCTCCTCGCGCACCGTCTGGATCTCCTTCAGGTATGTGCTCTCCAGTGTATCCATGTTACACAACATCCTGGTCTCCAGCTCCTCCATTTCCTGCTTGTGACGTGCCCCGAGCTCCGCCTCCTGAGCTTCAAGTTGCGCTACATTGGTCTCCTGAAGGACCACCTGTAGCTTATCGAGCTCTGCCCTGTGTTTCTCGGCGAGGGAGTCCAGCACTGCCTTGTGCTTGGAAGAGACCGAGTCGAGCTCGTCCTGGTGTCGGGTTTTGAGTTCCTGGAACTCTTTCTGGAGATCTGAAATTTTCTGCTCCAGTTGAGCCGTCAGAGTCTGCAGCTCTTGAGCATGTTGTT
Organism: Scorpiodoras heckelii; assembly: GCA_028566435.1. Classification (NCBI taxonomy): domain Eukaryota; kingdom Metazoa; phylum Chordata; class Actinopteri; order Siluriformes; family Doradidae; genus Scorpiodoras; species Scorpiodoras heckelii. The sequence goes on from JAOVVH010000015.1 coordinate 7,037,633, forward strand.
GCTTCTGCTTCTGAAGATCCTCCTCTCTCTGCCGGGCGAGTTTCTCTTCTAGCTGCCGACGTTCATCCTGATGCCTAAATAACCAGCAAAAAGCTTATTCAAGACACTTATGGAAGGAAGCTCAAAAGAAACGTCACATCTTTCATTTCACTACACAGAGCGAGTCATTGCTCCTTCACACCCACCTGCACGTGGCCTCCTGTAGCCTGCTCTCAGCCTGCTCCCGAAGCAAAGCGTTCAGCTCCTTCACCTCGGCTGCCATGGTGCTCTTCGCCGTGCGCAGCTCGCTCGCGTACTGAGCTTCCAGCCTCTGCTTCATGGCCACAACCTGAGGGCTCTCCTCACTCTCCAGACTAGCCTGTAAGGCATGCAGCCTCTGCTGCTCTAAAGCCAGAAGCTCCTCAGCCTGAGCCAACTTCTGCTCCAGCTCCTGTCTCTCCTCATGGGCCGCTTGGTGGAGCTCCTCTCTCAGGGAAGCCACGCGCTCCTCGGCCTGAGCCTGAAGCTGCTCCCTGAGCTGGATCTGTTCCTCTCTGCTTCGCTGGGAGAGTTCTTCGGTCACACGGTTCCTCTGTTCCTGCTGAGCCTCCGCAAGACGTGTACGCATTTCCTCCTCAAAGTCTTTCTTCAGCTAAATCAAAAGCAAAAGGACTTAAAAAACTAGAACAAAAGCCGCAAATGGCTTATAATACATGCAAAGCACAGCACACACCCGAGTCAAAAGCCTACGATGCTCTGTTACTCTTCTAATGGAAGAGTTTTCCAGAAAATATTACCATGCATCATTCATTCAACGTTCTAGGATCCTTTCATCTTTTATAAGATTTTCATGTAAAGCGACCTTGGGTTTGTGAAAGGCGCTATATTAAATAAACTTATTATTATTATTATTATTGTAATAAAGCCCTTTAGAACAGCACTCTAGTCATGTGACTCGTCTCCCCATCACAGAAAGCACCTCTTTCTTATTTATACATGTGTTTGTGCAACACAAAGGGTTTGAAGCGTGTGACGGTCACAGCCTGGTAGCTCTCTCACCCTGTCCTCCAGCTCTCGGAGATCGTCCGCGTGCCGCCCGGTGGCTCTCTCCAGCTCTCGGCCGTGCTGCGTGGCGAGCTCTGCTAGCTCCTTCTCTAGGCTCAGTATGCGCTCGGTGTCGGAGGCAAGCTCGGCCAGCCGGGCGCGATGCTCCCGGGTCTGGAGCCGGGTCTTCTCCTCGACCTCAGCCTCCACCTGACGCGCCACGTCGGCCACCGACTGCAGCCGCAGCTTTGTTATGTCTGGAATAATAATAATAATAATAATAATAATAATAATAATAAAAACACAGTAATGTTTGAATGGAAAAAAACCAAAACAAAAAAGAATCAGTTGATTATTATGATGACGAAGCGGACGTGAGGTCACCTTTGAGGTGGCTGTCTGAGAGTTTAGCCCGTAGCTGTTCGATCTCCATGGCGTGTTTGGTTTTGAGCTGCTCCATGTCGGTGTAGTAGCGGTCGGTGAGCTCCGAGCGAGCCTGCAGTAACTCCTCTCTATAGGACAGAGCCATGCTGCAGCGCAGATGCTCCAGGTCCTGCTTGTGCTTCTCCTCCAGCTGCAGGCGCAGCGCATCCAGCTCCACCTGTCACGTGATCATGCAAGGATTAAAACGCCAGGAACAACAGATATCTTTTAATTCAGCAGCCTGTCCTATACAACACCCCTATTATGAACATTGCTCAATACCAGGCTTAATACCGGCTGAACACCAATACGTAAAGGAAATATTTTACATACTGAACATAGACACTGTGTCCATGAACTGTACCTTGTGTTTCTCTAGTTGCTCTGTAATCTCTGCCAGCGTGTCTCCGCTCTCCTCCTCAGCCTTTCCATCAGACAGGAAGCTGTAAGACAAGAAACAAAAAAATTATATATATACATTTATCACATGGCTGGTAAACACCAACTCAGACAGTACAGTATCGTTGAAAAGCTTGTTCCTACCCAGATCCAAAAAAACGAGTATATTCATTAATATGGTGCAGATGTTTAATACTAGGTTATATCATTATCACTAATATGGTGTGAAAACACTGATGGAAGGAGTCTCCAGTGTCAGCACTTAGACGTAACGGCTTAATTGAATTCTTCAGATAAGAGAAGTTTACGCTTTGAAGTTTTCTCACCAACATGACAAGCTGGAACCAACGGATATAAAGAGCAGCATGTAAATTCTTTACTTAGCAAAATAAAACACAGGGATGTGCTGTTATTGAAAAAAATAATTAATTCCCTTTTGAGTCCGTCGTTTCTTCCTCGTCACTGTATAAATTAAAAAGCTGCACATTTTATTTATGCTTTATTATCAGTCTTGCTTTAAAATTTTCTACTTTATAACTTATTTCTGTCTTGAGAACATTACTGCATCCACACCTTCACGTGCGTCACGTGCGCACGCACACGCCCTACCTCTCCTCTCCGGTCTTGAGGGCCGAGTCCTCCAGGGCTCCCTCGACAAGGCGCAGCTGCAGCAGGGCGATTTCCTCCCGGTGGTTCTCCTCGCTGGCCCGGAGCCTCTGCTCGAAGTACACGCGCAGGTTCTCCAGCTCCGTCTCGTTCTGCTCCTGGAGCTCCCGACGCTGCTGCGAGAACTCCTGCTTCAGACGCTCAATGTCGTCGACGCGTGATGTGCGCGCCAGCAACTGCTCCTTCAACTCTGAAAGAAAGAGACAGAGACAGACGGAGAAAGGAGTGAGCGGATTTCTAGGTATTTTATTACATTTTTGTGATTCAGTAACGTGGAGTGATCTGGTACCTCCCAGTTCCTGCCTGCTGGTCCTCATACTCTCCAGCTGAGACCAAAGGTTGGAGATCTCCTGCTCAGAGCTGGCCTTCTGCGCCTCTTGTTCTGTGAGCAGGTGATCCACCTGAAACAAACACAACCGTGCTTCAGTCTCTTCCACAATACGGCTCTTAAATATTCAAGGACGTATCTTTGCTACGTGTCAACAGGCTGCTCTACCTCCTGCTTAAGCCGTTTCTCATTCCCTTCCAGCTCCTTTGTGTGAGCCTGCTGCTCCTGTAGCACCACCTTGTGACTAGCAATCAGTTCTTCAACAGCACCTAAGTCACAAGGAGAAAGAAACACACACACACACACATCATACACAGCTCATAACATAACACAACAGAGACCTATATGTACAAAGATAATAAAACACAATACAATATGAATCAGCAGCTACGCAGGCTGCCCGACACTCAACACCACTCACGAGCAGCAGAGTCACGGTCGGACCACGCCTGACTCAACTCCGACTCCAGGTGCTTGATTTCGTCCTCTTTAGACCGCTGAAGCTCCTCGAGCTTGCGCTGCGTCTCGGCCAGACTTTCTTCGGCTTTGTTCAGGGCCTCCTGAAGCTCCGCCTGCTTTATTTTGGAGTCTGAGAACCAGTCAGCCTTTGCATCCTGGTGAAAATAAAAAACAAAACACAAAGTCAGATTTTTAGTCTCAGACACTTCTGTTAAATATTTTTTTGGTAAGAAAACACAGGAAACACGACTTTACCTCGATTCTACTGGCCTGCTGCTGCTCCAGTGAGGTCCGTTCTTCTGAAATACGCTTTTCCCACACGCAGTTCAGATCATCTTTTGGGAAGAAATGACACCACAGATAGGAGTGTTAGATAACAGAAAAAAAGAAAACAATAACGTGCATCACTCTGCGCTCTGAATTCTTGATTTTATTAAATATGAAGCAATTTGTAGGTAAGTTCTGCTTTTTAAGACGCACAGGCCCTCTATAAGTAGATGCACATTTGTACATCACACTACGTTTGGACAACAGAACAAATATCTAGTATATGAGCTTTTTCTTAGGCACCCTAGTGTTTTCAGGTACAACTTAAAATTTTTTTATTGGAAAAGTAACAAATACTCAAAAATGTTTGTACGTCAGTAACGAAAGCAACACGTTACACAACAGACCACTTTTCAGACAAAAAAAACATAATGAAGATAAAGCTGCTGGGTTTTGCTGCAAAAGAAAAAAAAAAAAAAAAAAAAAAAGTAGTAAGTGTGACACTCAAAGTCTCCAGAAGAGCTGTGAAGTTTTATATATATATATATATATATAAATATAAAACTATTATAATTTTTTTTTAATATAGTCAGTCCTAATTGACAATTTTTTTATTCCATTCAATTAGATAAAATTTGCACGGGATCTAAAACGTGATCATATTCATCTGCCCAAACCCAAAGTCCTGCTGTAAGTATGAAGTGCTGGATATTTTCTGGCCTCACCGATGGCCTGCTGGAACTGGAGCTCAGCTCGTCTCTCCTGCTCCCTGCTCTGCTCCCGAAGCCTCTCCAGCTCAAACTGCTGTCGCGTCTGGAGCAGCGCGCTCTCCTGAGCCCACTTCTCCCTCAGCGTGGCCTGCAGCTCGCTCAGCGCCGCCTCCTTCTCCTTCTGCAGGTTGGACTGGCTGAGCTCCAGCTGTGCCGTGTGCAGGTTGTTCAGGCTCAGACGGAGAGCCTCCAGCTCCAGAGCGTGCTGCGTCTGAACACGGATGTCAGTCGGATCGGATCGTTTCTGCCATAAAGCATTTGAATAATCGTTTGAGATTGTAGATGTACGTACTGACCTGGGTTTGCGAAAGCTCTGCCTGATGTGCAGCCTCCATGCTCTCTCTCAGCTCCTCGGAGAGCTCGGTCCTCAGCCGCTCGAGCTCTTCTCCTCGCTCGGCCGCCTGCTCGGCCATCTCTCTCTCATGCTCTCGCTCATGCACCTACACACACGAACAGATTCAACTGATTACAGCCAGTAAGAAAACTAAATCCCAATCTATTTTTTAATGAATAAAGATCAGCACCTGTTTAATCAGCGTGATTTGTTTCTTCTGCTCCTCTTCCAGGCTGGAGCGCAGCACAGAAAGCTCCTTCTCCAAGCGCAAACTCCAGTCCAGCACCTGAAAGAAAGGAAAAAAGTCATGATACGTTTCCGGTTGCTTAGAGATGGCAGACGTTGGAGAAGATTTAATTTACCTCCTGCTGATGTTTCTCTTCAATCCTTTTCTTCTCCTCTTCATGTTCTCTCAGCTCCTTCTGCAAAGTGTTCTCCTTCTCCATGAGCTCCTCCTCCGCCTTCTCTCTGGCTTCTTTCATCTGCTCAAGGGCCTCATCTTTCACTTGAAGCTGGACCTGGAGTTGAAGCATTAAAAAAAAAAAAGCTTGGTTTGATACTTTTATTTAATGTCCACAAAAAGTAATGACTTGAAACTGAAAAGGAGAAACTAATTCGAATAAATTAAAATCAGTTTCAGAAAAGAAAGAAAGAAAATGGTATCACTGTACCTGCACTATCAGAGAGAGAGAGAGAGAGAGAGAGAGAGAGAGAGAATGACAGAAAGATCAAAATGAAGACAAGGTCAGAGAGAAAAAGACAAAAAAATACAAAGAAAGACAGAAATAAAACAGAAATTCAGACAAACAAACAAAAAGACAGAAAGACAGACAAACAAACAGACAGAAAGACAAAGACAGAAACAGACAGAAAGACAAAAACAGACAGAAAGACAAACAAACAGACAGAATGACAGACAGAAACAAACAGACAAAGACGCACAGACACAAAAAGACAATGAAAGAGACAGAAAAAGAAAGACAGAAAGAGACAAAGAAAGAAACAGACAGACACAAAGACAGAAACAAAAACAGAAACAGACAGACAGAAACAGACAAAGACAGAAAGACAGAAACAAACAGAAAGACAGAAACAAACAGACAGACAGAAACAAACAGAAAGACAGAAACAAACAGAAAGACAGAAACAAACAGAAAGACAGAAACAAACAGAAAGACAGAAACAAACAGAAAGACAGAAACAGACAGAAAGACAGAAACAGACAGACAGACAGAAACAGACAGACAGACAGAAACAGACAGACAGAAACAGACAGACAGAAACAGACAGACAGAAACAGACAGACAGAAACAAAGACAGAAACAAAGACAGAAACAGACAAACAGGCAGAAAGACAAAGAGAAATAAGGACAGAGAAAAAGACAAAGGCAGAAAGAAAAAAACAGAGTTAGAGAAACAAGAAAGAAAGAAAAATAAATTGATGAGAAAAAAGAACATACATAAGGACAGAGGGGAGGGGGAAAAAAAAGAGATCAACAAAAAAGAAAAAAAAACTAAGAAATAACAAAAGACAGAGGGGAAAAGAAGAACGAATGGACAGAGGAAGACGAGGAGAAAAGAAATATATATGAAAAACATTTCAGAAAAACAAACAGAAATTAAAAAAAAAAAAACCTCACCTCAAAGTTCTCCAGCTCTGCTTCCAGAACCTTTTCCATGCTCTTGTTTTGTTCCTGGAGCTCCTGCAGTCGCTTCTCCAAAGCAGCTTTCTCTGCCGAACCCTGACGTAACGCCTCCTCCATGTTACGCAGGTTCTCTTTAAGACACGTCAGCTTGGACTCCAGGTCCACTCGGACCTTCTCCAGGCTCTGCACATACTCCACCCTCTCCTCCACCTCCGCTCGGAGCTGCTCGAGCTCCCTGTAGGCAGAGTCCACCTCGAGGGTCTTCTGTCCCAGCAGCACCGACGTGGTTTGGTTCTTTTCCCTCTGGTTCTCCAGCTGGGCCATGAGCTGGTCCCTCTGAGCCTGCAGGGAGGTCAGCTGCCGCCCGAACAGGGCATGGACTTCACAGCTCACCGAGTCTCCAGCCGTCTTCTGCTCTTGAATGTCTCGGACAAGCTGCTCTTGGTGTTTGAGCTGGAGAATGAGCTTGACCTTGTCCTCCTTCAGTTCCTTCAGAAGCTCCTCTGTGGAAGAGCTCTTATTGTCAAGCTCCATGTTGGACGTTTGCTGCCCTTTCTCACTCTGACTCTCCAAGTAGCTGAGCTTGTTCTTCAGATTGTCCTGCTCATGGATTTTCTCACTGAGGAGCTCCTCGCAGTGAAGCCTCTTGTCTCGTTCTGTCTCCAGCTCCCACTTTGCTTCGTGAAGCTCCTCTGAGGCTTTACTCCAACGCTCCCTCGCTTCTTCCAAGTCTTCAGCAGAGCATTGAACTTCTTCCTGAAGAACATCCAGCTCTCTCTCTTTCTCCTCCAACTGCTCAGTGAGGTCTCTGCACTGCTGGATCAGAAGCTCCTTGGTCAGATCCACACTTTCGTTCAGCCCATCTGAGGTTGAATTTAAGCTCCGCCACTGAGCCTGGGTGAAGGACATGCCATCCAGTCCAGATGGTTGATCTTCTAGGTTTGTGTTATGAGCATCAGAATCTACATGAACCAAAAATCTTGATTCGTCTTCGAACTCCATCTTGGAGACAGAAAAGTTCTCCATGACGCTTCGCTCCTCAAGACTCTGTTCCATCCATGAGCTTTCACGCTGCACAGCAGATGCCAAGTACCGTTCCATCAAGTCATCAGTAACAGAGGCAATCATACTTTGGACAACTTCAGGAGAACCTTCGGTGGCTGTCTCATGATAGTGATGTTCTTCAGAGGTTTGGATCCACGTGACGCTTGTCTCAAGCTTTGAAGATGCCATGTGATGATCATGTTTTTGAGCTTGATTTAGCCGTTTCTGAATACACATGAGCTCCTCAGAATGCTCCTCTTGGAGACGCTTGAGCTCAGCCTCATGCGCTTCACCTAACTGCACTACATTCAACGCCCTCTCTTCCTCTAGGGTCTGGAGACGCAGCTCACAGTTGGCGATTTCAGCTTCATATTTGGAGCGGAGGTGCTTGGACGTTTCTTCTTCTTCTCGAAGCCTGCTCTGAAGCTCCTGCACCAGGGCATCTAGACGCACCACGTCCTGGTTGAGTCGCTCTTTCTCGGCTTTGTCCTGCTGTGCCTCGCTCGCCCGTTTCTCCGCGCGCTCGAGATCGTCCTGAACCGACTGCAACCGGGCCTCCATCTCAACCTTCTCGCGCTCGAACTTCAAAACCATCTCCTGCAGGTTCTCGGCACGTTCCTGTGCGCGCTTGCTGTTCCGTTGCTCTTCTTCCAGCTCGCATTTTAATCTCAGAATCTGATCGCTGCTCGAATCGAGGTTGTTCTCTGAACTCGTATCGATCCCAGGAAGGATTTCACCATTGTGGAATGAGCTAGTTTTGACCTGATCCGTGTTATTTGACGTGAACGCGGTCTGGAGCTGAGAGAGCGAATCCTCCATGACCGTGAGCTTCTGTTGGAGAGCCGTGATCTCCGTTTCCTTCTGAACCAGCAGGACCTGTCGATCGTTACTCATCTAGAGAGAGGAAACACTTCCGATTATCACAAAGGGTTCATATTGATATTGACACAGCGCCCGTATATAAGATGATATACAGGATGAGGAGAATCACCTGCAGAGAGTGCTTCATGTGGAGCTGCTTGTGGGCTTGCTGGGTTTGAGAGAGATCCAGCCATCCAACACTTTTACAACGCAGGTACTCTTTAGCCTAAAAACAAAACCCAGTCATCAAGACATGATTTGATTCTGCACATGGTCATGGTTGCATTTCCTTTGCAAACAGGAAGTCAGAACAACGCTGTATTGAAACGCGTGTAGACACTGCATGATCATGGATGATTTCTTACCTGCTGTAGTTGCTGCTGGAGCTCCTGGATCTGCCCGGTCAGCTGCTGGGCCTCCAGCTGCACCTGGTCTCGGCTCGTCAGCGCCGCCTGCAGGTTGGCGCTGAGCTGCGAAATGATCTCGTTTCGCTTCTCCACCGCTGCCTGTAACTGCTATAAGGCAATAACGAGGTGACGGCATTAGGACCTAAACGTCTCCAAACGTCACCATTTTTGCAACTGCTCCACTGGACTGGGTGATAAGATGATACATACTGTGATAAATTGTTTCAATGGACTTTTCTGAGTAATCATAATTATTCTTTCTCCGATTGATTGGCATAAAATGTTTGCTAGCCGTTTAAAAATACTCCACGAGAACACCTTTATGACCAAAACACGCTCACCTTCAGTTGTTCTCTGCTTTTGTGCGCGACTACGATCTCTCCTAGAAGTTCTTCCTGCTCGTCGGGCTGATCTTCATCCGTCCCGTCCACAGGAAGCGAGCTCTGTTCCTGCGAGTCCGTTCGGTTCATCTCTTCCGGAGGCTGCGCCGACTCCTACAGGATGGATCAGACGTGCACGCTTAGAGTCCTGACGTGCAAAGTTGAGTCACGCAGGAATCAAAGATAAAACCGTACCTCGAGCTCCTCCTTGCCGTCCTGTCCGAGAGCACGTCCTGGTCGGGACTCATCTTGTGCCGAGTGCTCGTCGTTCGTCTGGACGGTCTGGCTCTTCTTCTTCGAAATTTTCTTCCCTGCGTTCGCACGCTGCTGTCTGAAGTGTGCAAGCTGCCTCGCAGGTAAGAAAATACGTCACGCGTAAAGAGAGACATACGCCCGGAAAACAGAAGCAACAATCTTAGTTCGTTATAGACGTTATGGATGACTAAAATATTTACAAACAGGGAGAGAAAATATTATATAATTCGGTCTGACTGCTGCCTTAGAGGTATCTCCTGTATCACTAAACCAGTTTGACAGCGATCCTTAATAGGACGCGAAGAAAAGCGTACTAATATCCGGCTGCAACACACAACTCTACGGCCAAGCTCTCTACAGCTTCTCTAAGCAGATTACTCCAGATTAAAGCACCTCCCTGTCCAGGTTTACATCCCAGCACACACAGGGAGACACGTAACATCACAGTATGACTCATGTAGCATCGAGACGTCCACGTCTGACCAGAACGACTTCAAAAATTCTCCACAAAAACACAGAGTGCACACATGAAAATAAAACACAAGCCAAGTTCTAGCCATGATCACTCTCACAACGTCTCAAAGTACCGACTCGGATTTTAACACACGAGCACAAAACTCAGAAATCAGCCCCAGACTAATGTTTGTATATGTTCTATGCATTTCCAGAAGTTCCCTCTGTGATTCAAGGTCTGTCCAGAAAGTAATGAGAATGATAACTACCCTATTTGTACGTTTGTTCGGCGTCTCGTTTGCGGCTCCGTGGACGCTCTTTACTGCGCCGAAGTGATGGCCTTTCAACAGTGTTTTAATCTTGGCCTTCTGATAGGAATTCTTCACGGTTAATCTTTTGAGAATCAAAAAAACCGAATGAACAGTGACTTGATTTTTGATTTGCTCACGAGAGCTTTCCTTGGGTGAGCCGACGTCCTCGTGTGCCATTCAGCATTTTGTCTCTTTGTCCCCGGATCGTACCCGAGCACCCAGGATTCATCTCCGGTGATCGCCCTGTCCAGGAAATTGGGCTCTCTCTCTCTCGTTAAACATGTGCTCCAAAGACGTTTGCATTGTTCCCGTAACGATGGATTGCACTTCAGGCAGGGTGTCACACAAAAACAGCCGTCCGGGAACTACGAAGGCTCAAAAAGCAACCGAGACGGACGGATCGTACCGTTTATCCGAGATCCCACTCTAACTTTCCTTGAACCACCTGCATGCGCAAACCATATGAAGCACATTCTCATTACTTTCCGGACAGATACACTGTCATACATAAAGTACCTAGGTTATCTATGTACAATATATAAATCTGTTCTTGGATCCATCCATGACGATAAATCCAAATTACTCCACATTTATGTCCAGCAAATTGATGTGAATGCCCAAAAAACATAATATATTGGTGTATTTTATCTTTAAAAAAGACAGAATCTGTGTTTTCCCTGCGGCTCGGCTGAATTTGTTTTAGTCCTTAATATTCTCGTGAACTAAATATTAAAGGTGCAACAGGTAAAATTACTGTTTTCCAAGATGGTCCAACATTTGATTTTTATTTCCCCCCTTTACATGCTGACAAAGCTTCACCTCCAGGATCTTCAGCTATCCATGTCGAGTGTCTATAAAACGGACCGAGAGAAGGTTCAACCCAACACAAACAAACCTTCCGGCCCGGAAATCTGCTTCTCCAAACGCGTTTCTCCAGCGACTTTAGAAACTTTTCTTAAGGCCACGGCTACATCCATTACTCTTTCATCACGTTGTACATATCTGTCAGGTTATTTG